>JAUIMY010000261.1:0-52359 GCA_033557855.1 Hydrochus callosus | reverse complement strand
GTACAAGGGTTGCAAAGAGTACTATACCACCAAGTTATGTCACTAGCAGTCATATAAGGTAGTGTTATAAACCTAATGGTTACCCTAAACGAACTCTTAAGGAGCTTAAATGGAGAATCCCTTAAGTGTTGTAGGTGCCTATTTTTAGTCCCCTTATAACACTAAAAGCTGCATAAGCGAGGCGTTATAGTGGTTCCTGTGACTACTATAAGAATTCGATATAACACCTTAGGTGATATAGATTTAACCAGTCTGCTTCTATCACCTCTATACCTAACCCGATCATGAAACGTGCATCACGTGCCTGTTTCTTCGTCCCTCTTCCTCGCGTGCGGTTGGCGGCTCATAGTTCCCTGTAGTAGAATGAGAGAGTGCATGCACTCTCACTACTTAGACATCTCGTTCACAAACTGTATGTTCAATATTCCCGGTGTCGTTATAATATGATCTAATTTACGTGATTATAACGTAAACGTAGTTCAATAGTTCATTGCCAAATTTTATTTACTGTAAATGTGACACTTATGATTTGGGAAAAGTAATTCGCCCGTGAAATTATGCATATTTGAGATTTCGCTTGCAACGTTTATAATTTTGAAAATTTTCAAATATGTACGTATAATTGTAGCTGAAATGGGTATTAAAATATTCGGCTTGCGAAACTGATGCAATTTCATAATGGCTTGTGAGTTTCTATTGCATCTGTTGACTGAAATTTGTGGGAGTTTATCAAAACAGAATAATGGCGGCTAGAAATATCATGGCCACCTTTCCCTTTAAAAGCCAAAGAGAAGGTTTGGACTCCCTATAGCACCACGAGTGATATAATGGAACTATCAGTGCTGTACAATGACTCGAAGTACCCTTATAACACTTGGAGTCTTGCTGTACAATTACTGGTGTCGATATAGAATCTTTGAGCCCGTTCTACATTAGAGGTGTTACAACACATCCCAAGCTTCTGCGCGCGCAGTCAAAACGACATAACCACTAACTATGCACATGTTAGATTAGTGATTTAATAGGCTCAACAGCTCTATACTGAGAGTCTAGGTTCCATAAAAGTCACATAATGGTAGCAGCTTGACTAGAGGTGATATAATGGTAACCGTCTGTCCCACTATAACACTAGGATTTAAAGGTTGTTTAAATTGGTTACGGAAACCTTTATATCACCATTCTTATAACTCCATAAGCAACGGGTGCTTCAAGTGCTACTAGATAGCTGTGTAGAGTGATATATCACCTTCGTATGAAACTTACAGTCTTGGTGTTATAATGAAACCTTAAGCAACACAAGAACACCCTTATGGAACCATATCTCCATTATACAACCTCTTTGCAACCAGCCGACACTAGAAGTGTTGAGGAGTGTTACTTGGGTTTAGACATAAGGTGTGCCTAATAAAATCACAATATTTTTCAATACTCTTTCATAACCTGCCATAAAAAAAATACCCATTCCATTTAAAAAAAAACAACTTTATGTCATAGAGCTATTATGAAACACCCAGTATAAAGATTAATATTTTTAGGTGATGCAGCTCGAGATTCTCTACAATTTTCCCCCTTTTAGTTTTACTCGGATGGTGATGGTTTAAGAGAAATCAAAGAATCTCCCACTATTGACTCACACTGTAGGTACATGCATGATTTATTTATAGTAAAATTGCCCGTTTTGGACTAAACAGCTTCTGTACATTTTGGACAAAACTAGACGTTTCTTCCCTTTTAACAGTTATAAGGTCTGTTTATTAAACGACTAGAATTGTTATCTATTCGTGAAACAGCAAAATACCATCTGGAACGCTACGAAGGTATTCCATCTAATCTCGCGTTCCTGCGGTTTGACGCAAACCAGACGCCCGGACCAAAAGCACTCCGAAAGTCTGGATTTCCGATAAACTGCTATAGGATTACAAGGCCTCCCATTGATGGGCGTTCCCCGTATAGCGTTCTAAGCCCATTCAGACTTGGCTCCTGGAGGCATTCGGACTGGCTTTCAAAACTCAAATCCTAAAAGCAAACAACGCACAATGTACGCGGCGCGGCTCGAAGGACCAAAAAATTGCTCGAGGCTCCCCTAATGGCTTAGGCGTACAAAAGAGGACAGTTTTGCCATGTCAGATCGCGAAAGGATGACACGGGCAGGTACTGATCGATATCTACATCTCCACTTAATGCTGCACGCAGCCCTTTCAACCCCGTCGACGACGCAAACCCTAAGAGGTCGCGATTCCCATGTCGGAACGCCCCTTAGGCAATTTCAATGTGGAGATGAATAATTGGATATAATTTAATGCCGTGGGGTAACAGTCTTGATTCTTTAGAGTCTTTTCTACTTGTTGAGAGTCCAAACTGACTTACAGAGAAGAAATGAAGTGGCACTCAACCACTACACTCCCTGTCCTGACTCACAGGAGGAAGTGAGTGAACCTTTTCGTTCGAAACAAATCAACCCTAAGCACTTTGAAGTGGGCATTATGAAGAATTAGAATGGAATTGTTTGTTTATCTAATGGACTTACTCGATGTTTATTGCCTGTACTTGGCAGCTAAGAAGAATGCTGACTATACATAAACAATCTGCGATTTAAATACGTTGAGGTCACTCGACATATGAACAATTCCAATGATCGAATTTTAGCTGTGTTCCAATTGTGAATGTACCTAGTTATTAATTTAAATATTTAATTTTAATTTATTCTTAATTTGAATTTTTTATTTATCTCTTTCTGGTTTTGAATATGTTTTTTTAGTATAATTAATATTCTACCGTCGATATTATTTATCGCTTCCTGCTGCAAATTAATGACTTAAAAATGAGGAAGTTTTATGATTGTGAAGGCGGTAAAGAATGAGGAATTACCCGCGGACGCGTTCTGGCATCAAGTCGTCGGATTGATTGGTGTAATTGATTCGATTGCGAAAGGTAATTGCAACGTTGCTAGGAGTCTTTGTGGTCGTGACTCACCTCCAATGAATTTACTTGGTAGAATCCTATAATTTGCTTTATGCAACTACTCTGTGGTAGAAGGTGCTTTTTGAAATTTTTTATCACAATTCCATCAATTTGACTCGTATTAAATTATTCATCTGTACGAATCATGGATAAATTATGTGGTTATAATACCCCTATAGAAACGAATTAAAAAACTTGGACTTTCGATTGAATAAAAATTTTATCATTATCATGAAAAAAAATGGAGAAAATTTTACCAATCTAGCAAAATAGGTACCAAATTTCTATTTTAAATACCTAGTAGGTATGTATATATTTGTCAGCTTATGAACAGATTTTAGGCTCAAATATAAAGTTGCGGATATAATAACAATACAAATGTTATTCTTCATCTTTTCGTAACCCTAATGACGTACCACTTTACTTTGCGTACCCATCTTTTCTCATCAATTATTGGCTTTATTTAAAGTGCATTTAAAGTCCAATGAAGAGTACAAAAAGAGAAATGGAAAGCGGTCGAGCACTGGGCAAATTGTACACAGAAACACCAGTAAATCAATCCACCACATCTCAGACTCAACACATCGTAAAACCACTCGCCTGGCGCCCTCAGCATAAGGGGCTGGCGTACCATGGGAACACCTAACCAACACCTATCAAATTACCACTTCCTCGGAGTGTGGAGCTTCGATGGAAGCCAAGAGTTTCATCAAACTATTTAAAAAATACTATGACGTCATTTTGCGTTGATATACATTAATAAAAAAAACAAACAAATGTTGGGAAAGTATAGATTACTTACTCATTGGTGGGTATTTCATGAGAGATAAGGCCCATTTATATCCCCGTAACTTTACTTAACGTAACTTAGGATTCGAATACATGCGTTATTTTTATGAAACCATTTATAATCCACGCTATTGACGTAACATAATGGTTTCATAAGAACGCATGTGTTCGAATCTTAAGCTACGGGGTTATAAATGAGCTTATACATAGAATGACCATTATGAGGCCACCATACATTGAACGACCGTTGTGTTTAGGCACATCTTTGGTTCCACGCTCTCTAAAGTTTCCTCGTTATTTATCTAATTGGGGCAATTCTCCCTCGACGTTCGGCTTTAACCCTTTAGACCCAGACTTCTCGCCCTAGACTCATTAAACCACCATAAATCCTAACGGAGTCATCCACTTGGCATTCAAAGCGCAGGAATCCCCATTACACCCTTATAACTTCTTCAGTCTGGAGCGGATGTTGTTTACGGTGCTCAGCCAAGCGTCACCCCCCATGGTGCCACTTCATACGGGGTGTTTACAACTTCGGGCCCCTGATGGGCATCTTCCTTCTGACAACTTGTTCTCTAATGGCCGTTTTATACTGGCCGACTTGTTGGAGTCGGACGACAAATTTCCAAAGGAAGAGGAAACATTTCGCAATGAATGCAGTTTTTTTTTGTTGAGTAAATTCTCATTCTCATCATTGATTTTTTTAACAGTCACAATAGGTAAATTAATTGTAACTGGTACAATTCGAAACTACGTTATGTAAACGTAATCACACCCAGAAGTTGGATCGTAGGAAAGGCTCAATCCTGGATCCGGGTTGTGTTAGTAACTACATTAGCAGAAAATTGGTTGATTGCGATTTTAACTATGCAGGTTTAAATCAACCCTTGAGCTTCGATATCTGTGCTACGAGTAAATCATGTATTTTTTCTACACCAGTGTTCCCTTATATTTTTGAGTTACTAACATATTTGGAAACAAATCAGAACCCCCTAATACATTCAACTAAATGAATAATTATATTAAATTTGGTGAAATGAACTCCTGTATTCATGGATAAAACATGCACCAATTCCACAATGGAGGAGACAGTGTAAAGCTGGCCTAACCTCTCGTCTATTACAAATACAGTGGTGGAAATAAGTATGGAAACTTTTATTTATTTCCAATTTCCTTCTGATTATATTTATTTTCAATAATAAATATATGACTGGAAAAAAGTATGGAAACTTGTTAAATTCTGATTTATACATTCTCTATATGTACTTGGACATCAAGGATAATGTGTTCAAATAATCTTTTGCAACATTTACTATGCCTAGACATCGTTATTTCTCGAATTACGTTAAGCCAAAAATTGTTAAACTATTTTAAATGAGAAAAAGAAAAACGTAAATTTTTAAATTTTTTAATACTAGCATAAGTGCAGTAACGCAGATAATAGAATAATTGAATACTCATGGTGGTGTAAGTAATGCAAAGGAGTCAATACGACCCCGAAAAACTACAAGTAAAATAGAGAGAACAATTTTAAGAATTTCGGAGAAGGATCCTTGAAAAACATCTTGGCAAATTAATTAAGAAATTTCAAAGCAATTTGGTATTGATGTCACGAATAGGACTGTGAGAAATAGTTTGATGCAAGAGGGTCTGCATGCATCAGTTTCTGCCAAGAAACCTCTTTTGAATGGCCATGACAGTTTCCATATCTCAACCTCATTGAACATCCATAAATACTTATTTCCACCACTGTATATGTATGATGTATCTACTCCCTGAAATTTCGTTCTGAGAGTATAAAGAGAATATAATTATTTGCACTATTGATTCCATTTTGAATTCATTGGAGTAATCGTGTAACGTCTCTTTGACAGTGACACGAGTGTTATAGGACTAAGGAAAATCCAAATGACGATTCTTGAGCGACACAACAACTGGCAAACATCCATCTAGCAGAACTCGTTGTTAAAGCTAGCAGGGGCCCTCGAGTCTCGGGGAAATGCGCAAAACGGAACCGGGAATTAGGCTAATCCCCGTCCTCGAGCGCAGCCCCCCCTGGAACGGAGGCCCCGGGCGTTCGGAATAAAAGGGCAGAGCCCCCTTCAAAGCGCGCCGAAGCTCGAGCTTACGGCCGTTGTTTTCTTAGATAATTTCCAATGTTGTATTCCGGATGCGAGCCCTTTGTTTGAACTACACCGCTCGAACTTGTTGTTGAATTCTTAGCGGAACTGCATCCACACGTCCACGAAAACGAAGGTTGTTGTCTTTTTCGTAATGGTAGCGTATTTTTCAATAAAAATATGGTATAAATGCGTCCGCTGTTATTGTAAAGCGCAGAGAGTATTTCACATTTTGCCTTCATCAAACTAAAAATTCTTGCATTCATGAAATTAACAATTCTTGTCTTCATCAAATCTGATGTTAATTAATTGATGATTGAATTGACATCAATTAATCATCAATTCTTGCCTTCATCAAATTATTTTTTTTCCTTAATCAAATTAAGTATTATACTATTACGAACTTGAATTTTGAAACATCTAAAATCATATTCGTAGTATTATAGAGGTGTAAAGAATCTAGAACTGTGGAGCATAGCTAGGCCTCGATGAATTGCAACGTAGCATTTTTCCCGACTGACTAACAGCAGCACCGCGTGGTATTGTACGTGAAAAAGAATTGCAAGTCTGCTCATTTCGAGTGGCATTAGGCGAAGAAAACTCGGAAGTATCCGAGTGAAGTGCGTAAGCGAAAAAGGGATTAATCCGCTCTCTCTTCGTCCTCCGTTTAACAGCCCTAGAGGGCTGGTTGTTGCGCAGCTCATTGTTGTCTTGGGGGGGTTGCGGATTGTTACACATGCCTCGATGAATGGGGGGGCGGCCTTTTGTTCGACGGTAGTTTGCGGAAAATGCCGATAATCCGCGGAAACGACCGCCACTTCACACCCTCGTCCCTATATTTTGCTAAGAGTCCGAGCGGGGGTGGGTGGAATCCGTACATAGTGAGTCCAACCACCCCCCGTGAATTGGAGACGCGCGCCACTGTTTTTACTGGATCGTGGACTGGTTCTCATGCAAATACTGATGTATGGGCACTTAGGGCGAATGCAAGGAGGGAGGTTTGTTTACTCGGATCGGGGATTATTCAGATTGTAAGGTTCGAGGGTTTTTCTGCTAGATGCCGGGGATTAGGCGATTAATAGGGTGATTTGTGGTTGTGCTCTCATTTTCGTGGGGGAGGTTAATGAAAATGTTGGAAAAGATTTGTCCAAGGAAACAGGACACTAACATTTTAGGGTTGGAAAAATCATATGTTGGGACATAGGGAGTAAATTTGAAAATAGGTAGCGCGAATATATTTGAAAATACCTACGTAGCGCGAGAGCATGTGTTGCCTGAAGAAAGAATGCAGCTTTCGCTTGAGGGAGGACTGCAACCCCGCACTCGTAAAAACTCGAGACAAAACACGGTCCCGTAAATTAAGCCATGAAAATACGAGATTTGATACTCGACACCAAAAACAATAAACGATAAAGGAGTTGGTTGTGCTGCGGCAGCGAAAGGCGCTTTGATGGCCCCATAAATACTCATGAATGGATTGGAATATTTCTTTTGACGGAAACATTAAAATTTATTTAATCAAACCCGGATGTCGCGTTTGGTGCGGTTGGTGATGGAGTATTCCCTTCCAAACGGAGTACCTATCATTATTTTTGGTTGTTGACGATAAGTGAATTTTAACATAAACCAAAAATTGTACAGTCTGTAGTTTTAACAACAAATTCTTCCCATGCTTGTCGAAAAGTAAATCGCATCTTCAAAGTCAAGCCTGTGCCGTTTTGAGGAACGACGCTGACAACACCTGTAATAGCAAACAATCGTACAATTGTCTGCAGGTAGACAGCGCCCTGAGACTCATCCCTTTTGTGCTGCGCCTTATGGTGTCCAGATGTTGGGCAAAGCGGGGAATTCCCAGGGATTCTCCTGATTGCAGGTAATCACACTTAACGTTTATTGGCTGCGATGTCAACGTACCAAGTGGAATTTTATTTTCCTTGAAACGTGAGTGTGTTGTACCTGCGCTGGCGGAATTGGACCGATCGCAAATCTCCGGTTTCCACTTATTAGACGCGAATAGGACATAAAAGCGTTAAAGCGCAGATTACAGCCCGCTTAATGAGCTGTTTTACTGGCTCGATCGAACGGGCAGCACTGCACGACGTCTTAGTTCAATATTTGATTGCCCCCCTCCCCACCTCCATTGTTCGTAGTGTAATTGCTGGTGGGAATGGATTGTTTACGGTTTTGGAGTTGAAGGACCCTAATAGATGGAAATGTGGCATAATGCCTTGAACAGTCCTGTACAGGAACGTTCAATTGATGCATATGCGCGAATTTAACGATTTTACACGGGGCTGTTAGAGTTACATCCGCTTCTGCTATCACAAATAGCAGCACTAAAGACAACATTATAATACTTACGTTCCCTAATAAGATATGCCCCATGGTAACATCATATATTATGCAATTATACAGACAGAGGGAGTAAGATACAATGTTCTTGTTACTACGAGACTTCACGATTGAGGGTGCCGTGTGACCTGCGGATACCGGGTGTTCAAAAAATGGCCATTTCAAGCTCGAGTGCACGCATCACAATGCAGTGGATGTTTTGACTGCACTGGCTTTGTTTCTTCGGCTTCGGCCATACGGCCAACTAATTTCCCGAAACGACTTTCCAGCCGCCGCGCCAGTGTGACGTTTTAACTGTTGCCTCGGACTAAACTCAAGAGTTATTGTTCGTTCGCGAGGTCGTATCGAAAACTGCAAAACCCATAAAAGCTTGCGCCAGCTCTGTGTTTACACAGCGTACGTAGCCGCGGCTCCCACATCCTCCCGAAGGTCCTCCGGAACCGAAAAGGAAATCCTTGAACACCGAAGGGTGCGGAAGATGCTTCTTCCAGTCAGCAGTGTTATGTTTGATTCGATGTTTTCGTAAACACTTCGCGGAGGCTAAATGTGCGAATTAGGCAAGGTCGCGAGATTCTGCACTGGTCAGCAGGATCGTCCGGCTGCTGGCCTGCGTCAGGAGCATGCAGCGGTCCCGCTGGGAGTCTCGCCTGGTCGCTCGAAAGTACTGTTGACCGCAGAAAGTACTAATCGGAAAGTACTGTTAGAAAATTGGGCGGAAATCGCGCGAAAGTATCGCGGGAAAAGAGCGAGTCGTGTAAATTAGTGGATGGAATGCAAATGGGGACTGAATGTAAGAGGGCATTGCCTATATTGTGAAAGGGTACCTAATGTCAAAGGGCACTGCAAGAGAAAGGTACTCGTTGTGAAAGGGTGCTGGAAGTGATAGGACTAAATGTGATAGGGTAGCCAATGCGAAAGGGTGCTGGAAGTGACAGGGAAGTCAATGTGAAAGGCTACTCGATGTGAAAGGGTACTGGAAGTGAAAGGGTACTGCAAGTGAAAGGGTACTAAACGTGAAATAATACCAGAAGTGGAAGGGTATTAAAGTGAGTGGATAGCAGATTTGAAATGGTGCTGAATGTGAAAGGGTACCGAATGCGAATGGGTACTGTATCCGTACTAACCGAGGAAAAATACTAGATGCGTTGAAAGCTGTTGAACACTTAATGGAAACAAGGACTAAATACCAACAAGTTCAATGCGGACGAGTACTACCTAGTTACCAACAAGACTAAATGCGGATAAGTACTAAACGCGGACGAGTTTTCTTTCGAATATTCGAAGTGATGAGTCTCAACTTTCCGCAATGAAGCGTTCGCGACATCTGACTCTTTGAGGAGATATCAGCTTGCGTCCTGGAAAACATGGGGGACGACCATAAGGTGCTGATGCGGGACTCAGGTACGCTTAGATTAGGTGGAAAAACGAGGCAATCGCACCCAGACTACGCGTGAACTTTCGAGGAACTGCTGGTTCTTTGAAAGTTCGAAAACAACAGCCATCGAATCGAATCATAAACCAAAAATTGTACAGTAGCCTAGTCTGTGGTTAAATAAACATTTTTTGATATGCCATAGAATTTCGTCGAGTTTAGGCAGGGAAGAAAGTTAAAGTGAATTTTAGAATCTCAAGAAACAACATCTTGAGATTACTGTTGGCCAGGTCACCGTCGAGAGACCCCAATGAGGATCATCCTCACAGGACGGCACACGGCGGTTCTTGCGATTCCACGAAAGCCCCACGGTTAATGAGAACGCTCAGACTTCCCGACAAAGTCAGTACGTCTAATCAACTGTCGCAATTAAATGCGAATAAATATAACCAATAACAAAACGCTTTTATGGTCCTCGACTAATCTCTCTGCAGTCGCCGCCTTTGCAGGATCAGATCCCGACATCGTCACGCGGCAGTATAATGATAATGTTCCCCGGATTTATCGGCTTCGCCTGTATACAGAGAAGTTCATTCGGGAATCCGGGTTTCACGGTACCAATATGTATGAGCCTTTTGTTTTTCAGTCAGTGTTGCGAGAAAACGAATGGGTTGACACTAAAAAACAGTTATTGTTCTCCATATCATTGAATATTCTCGATTTTGTTGAATATTCCCACTAGCATTTCCATCAATTGTCTTTAACTATTGTTATTTTGATCTGAAATTTCCATTTGCAAATGCACCTTTTCGCACATCTGAGTTAGCATAATTCAGTTACATGCATTTTAAAATAATTTTGCGTAGGTATAATATTTTTTTTATGATTTTGGATATTTTTTATTTAATTTAATTTCTTAATCATTTGTAATAATTTTACTTAACATTAATTATTTGTCAATTGTTTTTATAATTTTGATATATTTTTATTCAATTTAATTATTGTAATAATTTTTAATGATTTTGCTCATTCAATTATACGTAATACGAATACGCAATACGATGATAAATCGACGAAAATGGGGGACAAATTGGCGAAAATTGAAGGCAAATTGGAGAAAACTGGCGAAAATCGGACGCAAATTAACGAAAATCGAACCAAATTGACGAAAATCGAAGCAAATTGAAGAAAATCAGACGCAAATCAAAGCAAATTGACGGAATTCAAAGCAAATTGAAGAAAATCAAAGCAAATTGAGGAAAATCAAAGCAAATTGAAGAAAATCAAAGCAAATTGGAACAAAATCGGTGAAAATATAAATATACCGATCTGAAACTTCATTTCAAGCAGTTTAGACCTGGTTCAATTCGTAAAATCGATGAAGTTAGCGGCAGAGTGAAATCCCATATTGTATGGGTCGGCATACGCCTCCACCAAAGTCGCATCGAAAATCGAGAAATCGGGTGCGCTTTGGTGGAGGCGCCGGGAGATTAATTCCGCGGTTGTTTTCCGTTAGAATATGTGCGTTTTCATGCGGTTTTTTTGTGAAATTTCCCTGAAATACGTTTTGTATACTACTTATACTCTACTATACGGTACTATATACAATCGATACTGATATACGCAGTAAATATATCCCTCGACCTTAAAATATTTTTGATTTATTTGCAATACGTCGATGCCATCTTGCCTTTTGATAAAGCGCACTAGACGTGCTAAAGGAATACCAAACCTGTGACTATCATATTCGAGAAAGACAGTCCAATTGGGCAAATTATTAATTATAATCGAGAAATATTTTTGATGTATTTGCAATACGACAATGTGCACTCTTGCCTTTTGACAAAACATGCTATAGACTTATTCTAAATGAATGCCAAACCAGTGACTCTCATATTCGAGACCGTGCATATGTTAGGCAGATTAACTCGTATTCTACCCCACTGACTTGCCGGTCCCATTATTTTCGACCTCTCAAAGCCAAAGTAGACTAAATGGCCGACCAACTGCACACTTTCCCTTAGCCTAAATCCCCTTTTGTCGAGCGGTGCTCATCAGCCTAATACTCTTATTGTACCATATTCCATATTTACATTTTGTATGGTGTTTGGCAATGCGCTGCTTTGCTATTTGTAGAACATGTAGAAATGTTTCAATGACTAAAAATTCAAATTGAAAGCGCGTCCAAGCAATATCAATCCAACTTTATGGCTTATACTTCATTAGCCACATGCGGAAGTACCTATATTCGACAAAGCCCTGTTGGAATATTGTCCGGCGACAAAGACAAAACCCCGCACCCTGCAATGCGGCGACACTTTCTTCCACTTCCTGTAAGATCCGTCCGGCAGGTCCCTCGGTCTTCGCACTGTTCCCAAAGGAACTTTATTGCCGTCCATTATCGTCCATTGTCGGACCAAGGTGTGGGAACGAAGTGCGGACTCGGGTCTCAGGGAAAGGTAAAATTCAAATTTCGCCCTTACCTCCTTTCACCTGAAATTGCTTCCAGATGTCTGTAGGAACGTCCATTCTCCGTCACGTACTTTTTATTGTAGGAGCGTTACGGCCGCAACGTCCCAAAAGAGGTTATAAAAGTGCGACTCTTGGGTATAGGTACCTATGGTTTTTTCTCCGGGGTGCTGAACAAATTTTGCACTTGATCATTCACTGGAATCCGCCTTAAATCCATCTATTTCCCATCCATAAAGTCAAATTATAATTGGCCCTCAAAGAAGGGTTTTCCATAAAGTCATCATAGATTCAGCTATGTATGATTTTTCCTCTATCATTCCCTGACTTGTTACAATTTCCTCGTTTATTGTCGGTTTTATTGAATAGCGTTTTCTTCTCATTTGCCAAATTGGGATCTACGCGTTGAGGGGTTGGATCATAGATTGATACTTAAATGTGCGTTCCTTTTATCACGGGCCATAGGGATTTAAGTGGAAAATCTTAGGGTGCAGCTAGGAAGCTGGAAGTTTAGGGATAGTTGGAGAAAGTCATAAATGCGTTGCATCGGAGATTCAGGTGGGAAAACAATGAAACGAGTAGTTTTTCAGTCAATTCTAATCACGCCTTGTTTCCACACCGAACTAATTAGTCCTGCCAACGATTGGGCGGGTGATTATTCGAATGGCTCATTCGCCACCTGATATGGTATCATTAATCATCGGGAGAGCCATAGGAACGTGCCAAAAGCCATAACGACACCGTGTTTAGTCGGAGATACAATGTTGCTATCGGCTTTCCGAGCGTTGTTTTATCACGAGTTGCTGACTTTGTTGCGGCAACACGCCAGGTGCTCGGCGAATGGAATTATTCGGAAGATCGTAGGAGAAAAGCCTGTTTAAAACAGTAAATCTCATGGACGCCGTTTCCGATCACAATCTTGGGGGGGCAAGCCGAAGTGTCATTGAGGGAACGGTACGGTCCGTCATTGTGCCAGAAGAAAAGGGAACTTACAACCCCCAATAATCCTAGTCAAGGGTTTTCCCCACCGTTAACAGCATCTGGAAGCGATTTAGTCCAAGGTTTCAGAGGCAAATTCCAGGTTCGGGTGTTCTTTGTGTCCAGAAACGCCTATCACCAGAGGCACCTGACGGGGTGAGGGTACAGGTGGGTGGTGTCTTCGCGCAACCCTCCACCTGCCGAAGGCGAGTTTTAGCTTTAAATTCCATTGGAATAAGGGAGGTTTTAGCGCGAAACGGCCCAAGTCGGTGCAAGGTAGTTGTCCATTAGAATCTACCTGCCCTTTTACACGGGATCTAACTAAACCAATTCGCTTGGTCCACCATTAAATCTTCAGTATGAAGAACAGCTTCTTCTTGGGGGTATAAGAAAATGGTGCAGGTTGAAGTGTTTTCCAGTCGGTGTTTCTGTCTGTCGTTGTAAGTTCGGTTCTGCGTTGTAGTTTGAACGATTTCAAGAAGGAGGAACAATGAAAATCAAAGGAGCTTATCACCGGAAGCTCAGTGGGCGAAGCCCCAAGGATTCCAAATGTGAGTCGTTTACTCTTTTAAAAAAAGCAGCCTCCACCTCGAGGTGCATTGAGCTCGAGTTAGGATCTTGAGGCAGCCAAATAAGAAAACGAAAGTCCCCAAACAAAACCAGTCGCGACCACCGAAAGTAAACACCGAGAAAAATGGACGATCGCCACCACAACA
This sequence comes from Hydrochus callosus, assembly GCA_033557855.1. Classification (NCBI taxonomy): domain Eukaryota; kingdom Metazoa; phylum Arthropoda; class Insecta; order Coleoptera; family Hydrochidae; genus Hydrochus; species Hydrochus callosus. The sequence goes on along the minus strand of JAUIMY010000261.1, from coordinate 38,602 downwards.
AGACCAAAAAAGAACCAGCAGGAGCAAATATGTACTCGAGTTGCAGTCTGGAGCTCTTTATTTGGACTCGCTCGGAAAAGAGGCACGAGGAGAGGACAAACTGGTCCTTTATTGGTTCTCCAATACCCTGTTCATTTGTCTCCCACTTACGGCGAATCATTATTATTTATCCCGGGCACACATTTGACTGTATAATTTGGAGGAGCTTCCATTTCCCCCCTTTTCGCAGAGCCGGATTCTGCTTCGCCCCGCTCGCATTCTCCACCGTCGAAGAGCGAGTCGAGTACGGCCCTGCTGGTCCTGAAATATTCAGAGCTCAAGAGGAAACCAAAATGGCGGGCGACGCATTCGAGTGTCTCGTTTGCGGAACGGAAACGAACTCCAATTTGCATACACCTCGTAAAATTGCGGAACCGAAGGGAGCTTTTGTTACTATAAATAATTCCAGGAGGGTTAGCCTCAGCGTCCTTCATCACAACAGGACACTCCAGCGTACCCCTCTCGGACGCGATCTTATTTGAGCAGAGTCATCCACATTGCGCTTCGTTAATTTCGAACATTGCTATGTAGTTTCAATATGATAAGGGAACTGCGAAAATTGTGATACTATAGTTGGTAGATATGACAACGCATTCATTACTAGAGGTGTCGGCCAGCCCAATTGGGCAAATTATCAATAATAATTGTAATTTTTATTAATTATGAATTATAATTAATATTTATTAATAAATGATCATTATTAACCTGAAATACCCGCACAATTTCGATCTAAACTACTTGTGCAACGATGTAGTAAAACGATTTAGTTTCGGTCGTATGAGTACCATAAAAATGGACCAGCAGAAAATTTTCATTTTTATTCTTTGTTGCAGCTTTGTCCGTTGGTATCCACGCCATGAAGGAGAAAAGCAAGAACGCAGCGAGATCCAGGAGGGAGAAGGAAAACGCTGAATTCTTGGAACTAGCCAAGCTTCTACCACTACCCGCTGCTATCACTTCACAGTTGGACAAAGCTTCCGTCATCAGACTGACCACTTCTTATCTGAAGATGAGGCAGGTTTTTCCTGATGGTGAGTTTTGCATTTACCTCGATCCCCATCTTTGATATCAGCCTAATCCCTCGCAGGTTCTGCATCAGCAAAATTCCCCGTTGCCTTTTTCTTCCTCTCATTGTCAGGGACAATGCCCTTAAGAGGATTACACGCGGGCAGATCCTCTTTAATCAATGACCACTTCAAGAACTGATTTGATGGGATTATCCCTGTTTGTTTTCGGTTATTCGGGGATTCCCCGGACCTTCCCGGAGCTACCGTACCTTCGGGTTTCCCTAACACTTCGGTTTTCCATCGTGCCGAAGGACGCAGCCTCAATAGAATTTCACATCGTCTTAATGTATTCCCGACGCGACACGTCGCCTTTTCTTATTCAAATTCTCCCCCATTTCAAACACCAATAGCCGATTGAACGCTCACACGTGACGCAATGTTTTCATAAAATACACGCGGAAATCCTGGCCGCGTTATCTCGATTTCGGGGGCTCTTTGTCGCCCATTCCCCACTAGTCGCCTCATCAACCCCCGATGGTTATCGCACGGGCTGTGAATTAATTAGTATTTAAGGGGTCGATTTTATCTCGGCGCTCTGACAACCGCTGACATGCATCGTGTTGTTACTCTTCGTTGTTGTCCCGTGCCTGCACTTTGTCTTTTGACGGTTTCGCAAAAATGACGGTCTCTTCTGATTTGGGTCCAGGTCTAGGCGACGCCTGGGGCGCATCCCCCATAATCTCGAATCCAAGGGAGACTCCGATTAAAGAGCTCGGATCGTACCTGCTGCAGACTCTGGATGGATTCATCTTTGTGGTGGCTCCAGACGGAAAAATCATGTACATATCGGAAACAGCGTCCGTTCATCTTGGGTTGTCACAGGTAAATACGTTAGATTGCAATTGTGTACTACCATTATTGCACCTACTCTTTGATGCACCACGTACAGAGTGAATAAAATTACCCGTGACGCCATTATTATGAAATATGGCGTCATAAAGAATAATCATGTCAAACCGTGAGTTATTTAATAGTCAACTTTTCTTCTAAACTTTTTTTGAAAAACTTATAGGTAATAAGCGCTTTAGCACCAATGTTCCTCATTTTTTATTCACCCTGTATAATACTTTCAATTATGTTGGTCATGATGTACAAGAGCAGTGCATCCCCCTCAAATAATTGGTACTTTGTTGTAGTGTTGAATATACACAAGCTTTTCTTGAGAACAGAAAATCATGAAATGATGTTACCATTGAGTCTTATGTACATAAAACTCACTGGATGATTCGAACGTTTCGAATCTAACAATCTTCATTGAGCGATTTTCACGATAGAAGTTCACTTGTGCTTCTCTCAGGTAGAACTCACAGGGAACAGCATCTTCGAATACATCCACCCAGCTGATCATGAGGAAATGACGCAAGTCCTCACCCTCGCCATGCCACCACCCGGCACACCCCCTCACCAGGACTACGAGAGCGAGAGGGCCTTCTTCCTCAGGATGAAGTGCGTCCTGGCCAAGAGGAACGCCGGATTGACGAACGGGGGATACAAGGTATTTGAACTTCACAGAAAACGCAAAGAATTTCAACTTCACAGGGGTCGCAAAGTATTTCAACTTAACAGGGGGCGCAATTGGTAATTTGTGCACGTGAGACAACTACTCGAACATACGTAATCCAATTGCATGGAGCACCATCAGGTTCATTGAAGTTTAATGGAATAATTAACTTGTAAATGAGATCTTAAGGGGGGTTGAAAAAATTTCCATATGGCCGTAAAGCCGAGACTCACAACTAGAGCGTTAGGGGTTGTACTTCGCATTGCACTCGACGCCTTCCCTGACCTACCCACATGAATCCTCAGTTGCGTCTTGTTCTGTAGGTAACATTGCAAAAGTGGAGGCGTGTACACGTGCATATGCGAGTGTAATTATCCATTCTTTGAAATTAACCCTCTGCACCGCCAACAACTTCAAATCATTAAGGGCCAGTTGCATAAACGTGACTAAAATTTAAACCCGGCATATTTGACATTTATTACGTTAATAAATCTGTTCATTCAACTAGGATTTCCTCTTTCTACCAGGCTTTTGTTTAATTAAAAATAATGGCCAAGGATAGTTTAAGAATATGTATAACAATCGATATCTACTAAATTTTCAACCCAATCATACGCATTTGCTGAAACTAAAACTAAAAACGATTCCCCCATTTACTAAGGCATTGACAGGCCTGTCAAATTTTTAAATTACAAATTTACAAGGAAGTTAAAAGATCGGACCTAAATTGGGCACAATACTTGCTTTTATGATAGACAATACTTTACGTTTGCGCACGACAAGTCGCTCGACGATTCAGGCCCGAAACTTTGCGTCCGCGTCCGATAACTAACTCAATGATTCCGGAGGGAAAAGCGAAAGCGGCGACCACTCCCGGATCGGAACTCGATGGCGCGACCCTTTTTGGCCACAGTTCGCCAGCAGCGGTTGCCACGACTGCCCCCGGATGGGTTCACGCCCGCCCAAGGGGGGCAACACCAGGTGTATCGGTCGAGGACTCCATTAGGTACCATATAGGATGAAAACAGAACATACGTTGCCCTTGCTTCAAATATCCGCTGTCCTTGCTATAGCATCCCATCCCCGTAAAAACAAATAAACAGTTCCCAACCGAAAGGTCGAAATTCCTCTTCCCAAAACAACAAATCGGTGTCACGGTGAGTGTGATCAATTACGTCCTTCCGTCCTTCCACATCCATTGTTCGGTCACGCGCCCCATAGGCGTACTCCCGCGCATATATTACACAGATTACACACAAAATTACAGCCGGAGGCCGTTATGGCTGCGATATCTAGCACCTGAACGCAGCCGCGCATCGATCCCTTTCATTTGCGCCCAGGCAGGTGCCCTATGGGGGCGAACGGAAATGTTGACTTGGTCACGTCCGAATTTTCGGTCTGCCTTGCGACCTTACAATTTTTTCCAGCATTGTGCCAAATAGGCTTTGAGGGGGTGCGGGGGTGGATCCGTGAGGGGGGCGTAATGGTTCTTACGTGATTTTCGTAACATTGCCTTTTACCAATGCCGGAAAGTTTTGGTTGGCACGTATTCTCTGTGTATGGGGATTAACTCATCAGTTTGAATATAGTGTTTTTGCACTTCATTATACTTATGTTCTCCACTATTATCACTATGAATAGTCGTGAAATGCTAAAGTCAGAGTACGTCAAAGGGATGAAAATTGTTGATAACCCTAACCCAGAATATCTCTAAACAGAAAAATCACCTAAAATTGTTGATTGTTTCAGGTTATCCACTGTTCAGGATACTTGAAAATGAAGCAATTCACGGCTTCCTCTTCACCTTATGAAGGCTTTTACCAAAACATGGGTTTAGTGGCAGTTGGCCACTCCCTACCGCCCAGTGCAATCACAGAAATCAAATTACACACGAACATGTTCATGTTTAGAGCCAGTCTGGATTTGAAGTTGATATTTTTGGATGCCAGGTGAGTTTCGTTCAACTTTGTATGTACCATTTGCAAAAATGCATTTCCAGTATTTTGAACTGAGATAAATGAAATGGAAGTAAAATTTAACCCGAATTTGCATCGTTTGCCACGCGTACTAATAATTCGAAGGGGTGATGAAAAGTGTTTCTTTTCCCAAGCGTAAACGGATATCCTCATTTAAAAAAGCGGAAAAACGATCCGCACTCAAACAAACCGAGCGACATGGGGGTTGATTGTGTCGGTTTCTGATTGCAGGGTGGCCCAGCTCACCGGATACGAGCCCCAGGACCTCATAGAGAAAACCCTCTACCATTACATCCACGGCGGCGACATCATGCCCATGCGGTTTTCCCACCATCAGTGTAAGTGATTCGAATTTTCATCCAAGAGTTTTCCACCCTTGAATTATCACATCGCTGGAATGCGGCTGTTTGCCCGTTCGTCCATTAGGCGGTTATTCGCACCCTCCCAACCCAGTAACGCGAGCGCCCAGCCAGCCTGAGCAAACAAGGATAAGGCGGCGAAATGGGGTGCAGGCGATTTAGGGGAACAATAACTCACTCGCGCTTTCCTGATAATAACGCGCCGTATTTTGACGGGAAAAGCTGGCTTTGATTTTTAAATTTCGACCCCTCAAATCACTCGGCCTTTACGGCGCTACCGCGCGAGATAATCGTATGGTAGTTCCCGATTATGGACTGAAACTAGTTGGAGTAGTTGAAGCAATCGACGCATTCTTTCCAGTGTTATTCAAAGGGCAAGTCACCACCAAATACTACAGATTCCTCTGTAAAGGAGGAGGTTGGGTGTGGATGCAAAGTTACGCCACTATAGTCCACAATTCCAGATCTTCCAGGCCACACTGCATCGTTTCAGTAAATTATGTACTTAGGTAAGTATTTCTATAAACCTTGAGCATTGTTAATGGAAAAGAGGTACTATAATACGAGTGACGCTTCGCTAATCAAATTTAGTGCACTTACATCCACCATAACCAATTTATAGATCCACTACACCCAACATCCACACACATCCGCGTAATAATTTACGATGCCATTCTAAGTTTTTAATTAAGCACAATTATGGGGAATTTAAAAAAGGAATTAATTCATTTGAAAATACCTACAAATGTAGGGATGTTGAGTACAGTGGATACCTGTAATTTGGTTATGGTGTTTAAGTAAAAATTAAAAAATGACATCCCTCGTAAGAAAATAATTTCCTTTCAGTGAATTAGAAGCTAAAGAAGCCATCCTCAACTCGGCCCAAGGCACTCCAAGGGAAGATCTGCCCAACTCTCCCCACGAAAGGACGTCTCCGTTGCAACCCGCGACCAGAACCCACCCCCAAAAGTACCAACCCCAACGTTTGCCGCCCCAAACACCCGTCATAACACCCCCGACCTCCAGCATCCCCGAAGACGACTTCAGCGATTCGAACGGAACAGTTTCCGCGTACCCTCCGCCAGAATACCCAGTCTTCCTCCCGAACTACCCCGAAGAAACGTACTACCCCCATCAGGAGATGTTCTACCCTTATTCCGACCCGGAAGTCGCGCACCACGGACTGTCCCACCCCTCGCACACCCACAGCAGGCCTTTCAGTGCTTCTTCGAGCAGTTGCAGCTCGACCGAGAGCGAAAACCACCAACAAGGGTTCCATCTACAGCAATTGGGGAATCCCTATTGTGCGGATGGCGGCCACGGCCAGCACTTCAATTTGAACTGCTTCAACAACAACCAGCACGGGCAGAGTCAGCAGAATCTCTACGGACACGACTTCAAGCAGATTACGCACACGCAGACTTCAGCGGGATACACCAGCGTCATCGTGGACGCCCAACAGTACCAACTAGCTAACGAGTACGTGCATTAGCGCAGGGTGAACGTCACCCTCGAGGAACTTTCCGGACCATTCTTGTTCGACGCAATTTTGAGGTTGTATTATTTTCTTGAATATCCCAACGAGTGCAAGTGCCATAATTTTCTATTTACGTCTCCCTAATTGCCTCCTGATTTCACCGACAAGGGTTGTATTATTTTAAGTGATTTAAATATACAATTTAATAGACTTAGGAGTTCGAGCCGGGCTCTTACTTTGTGCTGTCGTCTTGCCATTTTCTCTATTTTTTCCGTCAAAAGGATCGTTCGAAACAATCCGAAACAATGCGATTGTGAAGGGAATATGTTCGTTGCAGAAAGCTCTCTTTGTAAATTTAGTACTTCCAGTGAAACGAAAGCCCATACGCGCGGAATTGTCGACGAGTTCTTGTCTAATTTTACAATGATTATAGATTTATACGACAATAATTTGAGACTGTGAAAATTTGTACATAGGATTATATACATATTATGTATATGTAAAATATAATTTATACGCATTGTATTTAAACTGTAACTCACCAACCAAATATAAGTGAGCAAATTCGCTGTTATTTTCAAAGTGATTGTTTCAACTGTACCCCCTATTCCCCCGCGTATTCTTCGTAATAACAGTTCTTTCTTATAAGTTTGACAGTCATTCTATCATATAAATCATTTTTTGAAAAATAGGAAACCGATAAAGTCACGAAAAATACCGAACATCATTTAGAATACGCCCGTCCAAACTCAAAAGTGCGAAAGTGGCGACTACTCTTAGATCGAAACTCGATAACGCGATCCTTTATGTTTGAAAATATGTTTGATATTTTTTGTGGTTTGAGAATTATTTCGGTGTTCTGGTATTTTTTATTTACCCTGCATATTCCTCATAGTTTATTTTTTTTAATTAAAATTTAATTATAAATTCAGATGGGACACTCGCGACCCATTCGAAGCAACATTTACCAATGCTAGATAAAAAGAAGGGAATTCATCTCGCAAACTGAACCCGTATCAAAAAGTCAAAAGGCAGCCGCGTGTCCCTATTTAGGCTCAAAACAGTAGGTACAAAGGACCCAGTCGCTCGGCTACGTAATTGGTTTAGTTTACTTGACTGGAAAACCAACCCCCCTGATCCCTTAACAATGGGCGTTTGGGGGTGGTGACGCCTTAACAATGCGTCGCGACGCTTCGTCTTCTGCGTCGCCAGTCGCCGTGCGCCGGGCCCTTTTTAATGGGGACGTCCTGCAGAGCGAACGTCGTTTAAATTGTGTGGCGTTTTCCACTGGTCAGTGCATTGAGAGCCGACAATTATCGGGGTGAAATGGCACGTGAATGGACTGCGATCCTAATGAACACGCAATTAAGCCGGAGCAGACAGTGCATTCGCAAATAAAAGATTGTTATTCATTGTCATCAATCCAACAATGAAAATTAGGGAAATGAATAAAAAAATTCTCATGATACTTCCTCCTTCCACCATCCCTCTCAGAAAACGACTCATCACATTATTTTAATCCACTCCACTTAAACTATAATTCAACTGAACGACTAAAAATTAACTTTCGATACGAGCTGTCAAAAGAAGATTCCGTGTATCTCTAAAGCTCTGAAGAATGAACGGTAAAATCGTAAGAAGAACAACACCCAACGAAATTATTTAGATTTAGCAGGATAGCGCATGGAAACGCAGTCTAATAAAATGAGAAATCTACCTGTAAAGAATTGGTAAACCGGATTTTCTTCTTTGCACCAGCGTTGTTAAAGATGCGCGACAAAATCCTACCTGCAAAGATGAAAACACAATTTCAATAATATAAAAAATTTCACGTGGGAAAATAAAATTAAATTCTATTGAAAAAATAAATTAAACGAAAGATTCTGAAAAATTGGAAACATGAATCGATTATATACAATTACGTATCTAATTATTGAAAAAAATCACCTTTATTCTCCTTCCTATGTGCCGTGTCCTAAGTACGCCAAAAATCCTGGAGGACCAGTCCCACGACGCGGCGGTGCACTTTCACCAGCACATTACTTAAACGAACGAAAATGTTATTGAATTAAAACTAACACCAACTTTCAAAAAGCACTTAGATTAATGTAAAATTTTGAAACCGAACCGTACATTACGATCGACTCGCGGACGGACCTGAAAATAACAAAGAGAAAGCATAATTGACGAAATCATTTCAAGAAATCATTTCAAGTATTTCCGAAACCAATGGCACTTCTGTTTACTTGAATTCACTCCAATTTCACATTTCAATCAAAGGACTAATGAGAAAAATAATAAAATTAGGAAAATTACTATTAAATTCATCGATACTACCGTCACAATTCGAATAAAAATTGCAACACACCTTGGGAAATATGACCAAAATTTGTGATATTTTGAATCAGTTAATCAAATTTCAACATGGTAATTGTATCTAGGTGGAAAAGAAAATTTCCTACCTTAACAGATCCGCATTGGAGTGGTAAATCGTTGCGCGTAGAAAATTTCCCATGGAAACCTTTACACGGCGCGTCTTCAGTTTGCTGCACGTTCACCGCATTATGCGACTGAAAATATGTAATTACTATTTATTTTAATGGAAAATACAATGAAAGTTTTCGGAAAATTTACAAGCACAAGCGAAACCAATCGTGGGTTTACTCGAAATGGCAGGCTCTACACCGACAGAAAATATTCCACCTATGAGCAAAAAAGGCAGCCGATCTCTGCACAAGCAGCTGGTTTTTTGGGCAAACTTTACAATTCATTGGGAATGCGTTTTTGCGAGTATTTTCTTCGTGAATACACGTAGCAAATGCGTCGACCATTTATATTACAACAAATTTAATTTATTGGGTGACTATCGTTTCGTAGTGTAGCATTGTTCAAATGATTCCATCCGCGTTCTGAATAGAAAAATCACTGAAAACGTAGCGATGGTATCGCGTTTATGCACCGACATCGGCACTCCGCTCATTATATTTTTGAAAGCGGAGTTTACAAAAGAGTATAATTATACTCTTCAAAAATAGTATATTCTATTCGTCATGCTGCGTTTTAAAAATCATCCCACATCAAAAATTTCGATATATTTGGATCACCCCATTTCTAAAATGCACGTCTGTCCGTCCGTCCGTCCCAAATCCAATGTCATCACGATTCCGGGCGCATTTTACGAGATATCGATTTGACTTTTTTTCACAAGTGTAACTCACCAAAATAAAAGTTCATTTGGAACTTGGTAGTTTTTGGAGAAAAGGAAATTTTGACATATCAATTTGACATGCCTATATTTCTGAAAATTTTCAGAAAATTCGTTAAGATAAAATGTGTCAAATGTGACACTGGTTAATTTTTGTATTGCATTTTTTTGTAAAATTGTAAATAACTGTAATAATTAACAAAAACCGATCACTTTCCCAACCGAGTTGCATCCCCATCGTGTAAATTTCCTATCGATATTTTTCCGTTGATACATATTAAACGTAGTCTACTCTGCAAAAATTACTAAATAACATGAATTAGTTCCTCTACTTTTGAGTAATCCAGGTAAGCACCTAAATTAGCAGAGAAATAATTTACATACGATGGGGCTTTTATGTAGGTACATACTCGACGGTTCTACGTACATTGTTTTTTTAGAATAGCAATGCTCGCGAATCGCATTCCGAAAAGTGCCGATCGTGTGTGAATGTGTATTTCAACCGCTACCATGTGCAGCCGGTCTCACGGGGGTGGCTGTTGTGTTGGCGTTCGGGGCGTGCGCCCTTATCATCCCTCGCCTCGCCCACCCCCGATCCAATTTGCGACCGGTCGTCAAGGAGACGGCACATCCCGCTTCAGTTTTATACCCGGGGACCATCATCTGATATGTTTGTATAAAGATTTTGTACCAATTACACTCCGGTTTTGTTAAAGCGTTCTTTTCGACTCGAGGGCACTCCATCGGGGGCCGCGAGTGGCCTCAGTTTAAAGGAAAATCCACATCTGAAAGAAGTGGTAGCTGGGGCGGGGGATGGAGCAGGAGTCTGTCAAAAAAAAAATTCTCTTGAAGGTCCACAATATTGCGCAAAATTCAAGAGAATTCTTAGTTTATAGGGGGTGGGAAAAAGTAACGATTCGGCGGAGTATATTTGGAATTGAAATCTTCAAAAATACGTTCGCACATGTCGAATTAACTTTTAAGTAACATATTTTCCCGACACTCGTTTGTTTTTTATTAATGTATATCAACGTAATGACGTTTTGGTAATTTTTTTAATTGGCAACATGGGTCAAGTGGCATATCACCTGAAAGGCATTTTAATTTTCCACACAACCTGAGATTTTGGTTAAGTTTCTCCAACCCATTTAAAAATGTCATCACATTGAAGAAATAAACTTTGATATGGTTGTTATTATTTTCGCTGTCATCACTGACATATGAAATAATAATTTAGGCACTACTTAAGACGAGGAATGAAAATACCAGTAAATTAGCTGTCATAATGATGGAGTTTTCGTTGTCTTGTCGAAAACGACTGATTCGTTTTCGACATGAAACAATGAACATTGTTACCGAATTTCCAAAACATGCCAAAAATAAAGATGTTGACAATTATCAAAGGTTGTCCCTATTCCTTGAGGAGTGCTAGATAGAAAACAAACCAATCGTTTTTGTTAAAAATAAATACTGGTTACTTTCAATGTATTTATTTATCCATTTGACAACATATTTTTGTCACTCTAATCACTGGATAGACTAGAATTAAGTTGTGTTTCAACTACAGGCTGTGAATTTAATCCCAAGACGCCGGATACAGCATTAACAACCACATCCATAAGTCTACCTCTATTTTTTTCCAAAGTTTCTATTGCTAGTGTAATGTTGTTGTTCTTGAGATCCTTGTAAATTTCCATTTGAATATCCGTAGCTCCTATTTCGGAAAGCCAACTTACAGCCCTGCCAATTTCCTCACTTCGATTAGCACGAATTCCCATCTTCAACCACCATACTTTTATTAATGCGTGTTCGGTTTTACCCAAGTCGAATAGTGTCTTCAAATCGTCCAATTTATCACCCGTGAGATTCTCCCCGCGGATGTATAATTGTTGAAGGATAAAGCTGATCATAGTTTTGCTCAAATTCCTCACCTGAGGGAAAACTGTAGTATAATTGAAGTCATTTAACACATTCTCAACAATTTCGTTAGATATGTTATAGTATTTGCGTCCATATTTTGGTGTAGGCGGCATCCCCGTCGAGTTAAACCAATAATTCCAATCAATATTCCCCACTTCCAAATTTGTTTGGCATTGTTCTACGAAAAAATTCTTAAATTGCTCCGAATCGATAGATTGGTATTTGAACCTTTCTATGTATTTCTTAAGGAAAGCGTGGAATTCCGCCTCCCCAACTATCCATTCAAGATGCTTCAACAGCGCATAGCCTTTTTCGTATGCAATTGGAGAAATAATTTCATCCAGATCCACTCCAGTTAAATTTGGTATTAAACGCGTCAAATTGTATTTGTTGGTCGCATTCTTCCAATCAACCTAACAGACGCGCAATGGAATATTTGAGAAAATTACTGGTTTGGAATGAAATTGTTTATTAAATTGAAAAATTCTTCATTTACCGTTATTTGAAGCATTTCATAACCAGTCCAGCTAAGGAAATCCGCTACGTCCTGTCCATACATTTTCCCGATGATCATCCTCTCCGCAAAGACAGTGAATCCTTCGTTCAACCAGAAATGTTCATGATTGGCACATGTAACCAAATTCCCCATCCAACTGTGTGCTAGTTCGTGAATTATGGTGTTCGCCATCGATTTATCACCCACCTAAATAGAATACTAGGATCATTCCACACGATACGCAAGCATTATAAGTAAATTTTTACCACAACTAAAGGGTTGACAAATGTCAATGAAGGATTCTCCATCCCCCCAACAGGAAAGCTTGGAGGTAATACGAGTAGATCGAAATTGCCCCAAACATATTCCCCGAAAAGCTCCGTGGCATTTCCCATCATTTCTTTGACATCCGTAAATTCCTTCTCCGCAGCAGGCATCATACTTCTTTCCGCCCAAATATTCATATTCTTATTTTGTAGGGTACAATTGGTGAGTTTCCCAACTACTATAGCGACGAGGTATGACGGAATTGGAATTTTCTGCCTAAAGACGTACATTTTCCTGTTAATAGGATCGCTGTCTAAACGTTTATCAACATAATTTGCTGACATTAACACGGTATATCCCTCCTTATCACATGCGTCGAGGTCCATTTCACAATCAACATACACCTGAAACAGTAAAAATGATTTGTGAAAAAAGTTATAAACTTTCTTCAGGGGTGCGCTCCGAATTGACGTCCTACGAAGCAATGTAATTTTTACCTGGCACTCACACTGCTGTCGTGACCGACTTGAGTAGAGAAATAAAGCTATGATTTAAAACGATTCCTAGGTGGTCAATATTATCTAGGGATCATATTGAGAGGTTTTGGGAAATTACTAAGGGTTATGGCACATTTAGACGGAACAGAATAGTTCCGGCGCAGACCATACGAGATAGTTGTAGCTCTGGTTCGGTCGACATATAAGTTGCCCACAACATTTGAATAGTTTTGTATAAAACGGTGAACATCTTACCGTTGCATTATACGTAAATTTCACAGCCGGGGTGTCTTGGCAAGGTAGCACCGACCTAGCATGGATAGGCTGGAAATAATTAATCGATTCAATTGAAATCTCCAGAAACATTTATGTCGTATATTTACCTGGAAATTACTGAACATGAAAGGATTGGTTTTATCTGCAGTTTGCTCTTTCTTCAACCATTGCAAGCCACTTGCATTCGACATTGTCCTGTACTCAATAGTTATTATGTTGCTTTCATTTTGGCTCGATGGTAATGGCACTATTAATTCCTGACCAAAAATGTCGCTTTTTTCTCCATAAGAATGACTAATTTTTTCACCCGGAGCATATATCTGTATAATATCTAAATTTTTGGTGTCCAGTATCTGTATAGGAGAGGGAAATTTTATTAATAATGACACGCCTTACAGTGCGCACTGTCGTACACTCACTCACAGCTGGCCAATATCAACAAAATCTACACATCAATGAATTCAATAGGGCCACATTATCACCAAACAGTTGGTTAATGTGTGACTTGAAGGCCGATCAAATATTAAATTTTCGAAAAGCTCTTCAAACAGTTTTTTTAAGAGATAAAATTTTATATCACTACAAATAAGTCGCTGGAAAATATGTATTACTCAGCTTCGCCTTATGTGTTATTTCCCCTCGTGATATATTTTTCATGTACCGCATTTATAAAGAATGACTCAAATTGAGCACCGAAATAAAATTTTCCATCATATTCTTATTTCACGGCTGAAAAATTATAATCTATGTTTCAAAACTGAATCAATTCGGTCCCATGAGTGGGAATACTACACAACCTTATAGAACCAAATGTGTGTTCCGTGCACTGTATATTTTTCTGCGAATCTTAAAACTTGGTGCTATCTTTTGGACAGGTGTAGTGAAATGGTACTTATTATTTTTGAAGGTGCGTAATAATGACAATACCTACATCATAACACGTCGACGAATTGGTAAATAGACGTACAGAAAGTAAGAAAATCTCATCAAAGAGATCATAACTGAGAAAATATCAGAATTACCAACCACGATATAAAAAAAATGTCTTGATATTTGGACAACCTTATGCAATATACAACTCACCAGTTCATTTGTTTCGTTTACGATTTTCTCAAATGTCAAGTGTACTCTGCCTTGTATTATACTATTGTTGAAAAGCACATGCCATACAATGTCAATGTTCGTTATCTTTACCAAATCTATAATTTACGAGAATATATTAATTAATTACTGTCACAATCACACATATCGAGTGTTCATTTAAAATATTCAACAAGTTGGCTTTGATATTTTGAGAGAAGAATACGGAGTATAATATTTTTAATATGACTTAAGTACTAACATGAGTTTCTCTCTCAAAGTAGGTCATGACCATCATTACGTATGTTACAGCTTGATTCGCATACATGCCATGTCATTTGTTGACAGGGAAGAGTAGAGGATATGTTTGTAACCTAATTGTCTAATTAAGTTACAAACATAGCCTCTACTCTTCCCTGATAAAAAATGACGTACATTTATGAGGTCATGACCTACTCTGAGGAAAAAACTTTTTATTCTCGTGTTATAAAAATTGTTCCGGAAAAATATTTACAATCACAGGATGTATTCTTTGTCATAAAATTATTGCTGTGCCCATTTTTTACATTTTATTTCTCCCCGTGAGTGAAAAAGGCATGTGATTTATTTTTTTTAACATTCAGTAATTTTCAATCTGTAAATCCATTCCCTATTCCTAATCATACGATTCCATAGTAACAATCGTTACTTAGGTTACAGATCTTACGACAGTGCACAGAATCGACCCGTTAATCTAAGATAAACTTAAAAATTTGCATCATAAATCAAAACAACTTGATGATCATTTCAAATGAACATCCGATATCTGTGTCTCTTGAGAGCTCCCTCCACATATGTTATTCAATTCAGACTACCTCTGAGAAATATTCTATGACATAAATAAAAGTTGCATGAAATCGCTTGGAAAATATGTATATTCGAAGAACATACGTGAAAAAATGAAAACAAAATAAAATCGAAAATATAAATCATTGTAGATAAAGTTTATTGTTATTTTCCAATCCGCATAGAAATACGCAGTCAAAACCGGAAGTAATGTGGACTGTTATTGTGGTTTAAAAAAATAACTTGTTCTCATGAAAAACTAAAATTTCAATTCAATCGAAAGCAATAGAAATTCGTTGAGTAACACCCGATTGTCGTTGAATGTCGATAAAATTTTTAGCAAAAATCAATCTACATTTCAATGTTAACATGAAAAAAAATATTCACCTGGTCTGGAATACGAATGAGGGTCCATAGGACTTAAACGTTGACCATAGCAAATGGTGATGAAAGTCAATAATAACTAGAAACGAAAAAAAAATAGCTCTTTGAATTCACTAAACAAGAATCATAGGAATAGAAGGTACTATAATTATATTCTCACCAATACGATGTTATGTTGCCAATACATGTTCACATCGGAAGTCAACCTCACTGGAAAATGATGTAACAAACTGGCCAAAGCATTGTTATTTTCGGTTTTATATAGGACAATCCAACAAATACAAGTACGTGGTTCAATCAAACAAGCGCGCGTAGTCAAATTAAACGTGGAACTCTACCTATATCAGCGGTTCCCAATATTTTTTCATTCGCATACCCATGCTTTTCACATATCATTTCGCTAGATCAATGGTTCTTAACTTTTTTAGGTGCTTGCACCCTCGTGTACCGCCAAATGTGAAATAGATAAATAGATAGTTATTAATTTTATAACACAACAAAATACATTTTAGTATGATAACGTCGAGCCACATAGAGTTGGGCTAAGCAAAATTAAACTATACAGGGTGTCCTAGAATATGTGGGCAATCTCTCAGATTCAGATAGGCCATTGAAAAAGCGAAAACAAGTTCCTATGAATTTTTTTCTACGGCCCTCTCCAACCGAGATACACGCCACTGAAAATCGTGTTTTTATTAATAACTTCTAAATTAGTTGATAGAATTTAATAATTTTTTAAAATATGATGGACACTAGATAAGCTTCCTTATCAGGGACGGACCCTGTATAATAGTGGCATTTACAAAATATTTTTAGATAGCTTAAACCATGAAGTAAAAGAAAGGTACTCTTATTCGATATCGATAAAATTGATCGTTCTCAAGAAAAAGTTAATTTTGTACAATGTGAATCTTATTAATTAATTTTGTTTGTAGGTTTTAGCCTATGCCAATCTAATTGACACTATGAAAAATTTACTAGAAAAGTTACTTTTGATTGTCAAGAAATAACTATGTAACAACATATGTTGAACTCATATCATAATCAAATTATACAAAATTAACGTTTTCTTGAGAACGATCAATTTTATCGATATCGACTAAGAGTACCTTTTTTTTTACTTCAAGCTTCAAGCTGTTTAAAAATATTTTATTAATGCCACTATTCTACAGGGTGTAAAAAATTGGCATTTTTGTGCAGAAGCCAGTCCGTCCCTGATAAACTAAAAAAGCCAAATATGTTTCAATAGGTTCATTTTAAGGTACCTCATCTAGTGTCTTTCATATTAAAAAATTATTAAATTCTACCTATTCTTCTGAAAGTTATTAAAAAAACACGATTTACAGTGGCGTCCTTCAGGGGCCTGTATCTAAATAGGAGGGGGCCGTAGGAAGAACATTTATGGGACCTTTTTTTCTCTTTTTCAGTGACCTATCTAAATTTGAGAGATTACCCACATATTCTATTTTTTTCCAGTAGTGTCATCTGGCGACATACTAGAAGTATCTCCGTTTTGTTATGTTATACTTTATCCCACTTGCCCATTTCCTGACTTAATTGTTACCAATATTCCAAAATTTAAGACATCATGAATCCACTAGAGTTACATACACGATGCCTCCTTGTTTAATTCTTAGCTATTGGTTGTGTATTTCAAATAAACGCAAATATTCACTTCAAAATAGGTTATGTTTATATCTCGAGAACTGTTTGTAAACATCACTAGAGGTTCAATCCTCTTCATTTTTAAAGTATTCAAGTGTTCCGCAATCTGTAACGAATAAGTTTTTTGGTTCAGAGGTATTAGCTTTGTTCACAGAGAAACTTCAGAACCAGTTCGGAACTAGAACGCATGCGCAGTAGTAAATTTGACCGTCAATAACGGTAAATTTCGCGCTAAAATGAACTACAGTGCATGCGTTCCGATTCCGAACTGGTTTTGAACTCACTCCACGAACAGAGTTATCATCGTCATTTTTGTACTTGTAATACTAAACAATTACATCTTTTTCCAATTTATTTATTCAATAATGGTCATATTCTTGTATAAATGATTACTAATTACAAGAAGAGTCTGGATACAAGATTCCACATACTGCTCCATCAACCATATTCATAAGCATATTTCTATGTTGCTGGAAATTTTCTTGCGCTTTCCTTCTTTTATGTATGTTATTATAAAGTTCCTGGTAAAGTTCCGTTTGAATTTGTATCGATCCAGTTTTTCTGAGCCAAGACAGAGCATTTTCAGTTTCATCAGTACGATTAGCACGGATACCCATCTTAAGCCACCACATTTTTACCAGTGCGTGTTTGGCATTACCCAAATCAAACATTTGCTCCAAATTGTCCATTTGTTGTACGGTGAGATCCTCTCGGAGTATGTATAACTGTTCCAAAATGAAGCTGATCATATTACTGTTTATAATCGACCTGTCAATATTAGGTGTCACGTCACTCAATATAGCATTAATTATTTCTTTGCTCATGTTATAGTATTTAGTTCCTTTCGTTGGAGTAGGAGGCATCCCTGGCTTATAAAGCCAATCATCCCAATTAATACCCATATTGGTTGGGAATTGTTTAATGAAGAAGTCCTTGAATTGCTCCGAGTTGATGGATGCCAATTTGAAATTATGTATGTAACGATGGAGGAAGTCTTTGAACGCTTCCACTCCGACAGACCTCTCAAGCTGCTCAACAAATGCGCAGCCTTTTACATATGGAATATAATTAAAAACATCTCCGGGATTTTGTTCAGTTAAGTTAGGTTTTAAAGGCATAACCTCGTCTGCTGCTGCGCCATTGACCTAACAGAAGCTCATTAGAAAATTCGAGGAAATTCCAGTTTCGAGAAGAAAATATTAATGAAATTGGAGAATTCTTCATTTACCTGCCGTTTAAGTGCCTCAAAACCCTTCCAACTCTCGAAATCTGCCACGTCTTCTCCATACATTTTTGCGACGATCTTTCTTTCCGCAAACGTAGAGAACCCTTCGTTCAACCACAAATGTTCATGATTGGTGATTGTAACCAAATTCCCTGTCCAACTGTGTGCCAATTCGTGTATTACGGTGCTCACCATCGATTTATCACCCACCTAGAATACGAGGATCATTCAAACTCGCTATGCAAGTATGCAGAGAAGTCAGATTTACCACAATTAGAGGGTTCACGAATGTCAACGAAGGATTCTCCATTCCCCCAAATGGAAAGCTAGGAGGTAGGACAACTAGATCGAAATTGCCCCACTCATATTTCCCGAAAAGCTCCGTGGCAATTTCCATCATTCTTTTGACATCTTGAAATTCATTTACCGCAGCATCTATTGTACTATTTTCCGCCCAAACATTGATGTTTTCATCCTGTAGGCTATGGGACTTGAGTTGTCCAGCCACAATAGCGAGAAGGTATGATGGAATTGAGTGGTTTTGCATAAATTTGTATATTGTCCTGTTAGGATTGCCTTCAGAATATTTATTAATGGAATTTGCTGACATTAACACGGTGTATCCAAATTCATTACATAAATGGAGTTCCATTTGACAATCAACACTCACCTGAAAAAGTTGAAATAGTCTATAAAAAATGTACAAACTGTCTTTAGGGGTGCGTTCCAAATTGACGTCGACGTCGAACGTCAGATGAAGCAGGACGAGGATGGGGAAACTAGTATGGGAAATGTGATTATTACGCGGAACTTGCACTGTTATTGTAGACGATATTAGGTAAATAAGCAATGCAAAGCAAAGCTTTGGTTTAAAACGATTTCTACACTTTGCAATTTTGGAATGATATAGGTAGAAGGTAAACTTGCATTTAGTACAAATTTCGAAGAATTCTAGAATACTCGCGAAATCGGTCAAACCACTTTAAAGTCTCCATCCAATTGAACTGCGACTTTGCTAACTGGGGACTTAGCCGTTCCGTTCGACGGTAAAAGATAGTGGAACCAAGGTTGGGTTGCAGCATGGACTGCAGAGCACTGTGGAAGGTATAGATAGTGCGACGAAAGACCCTCCAGAATAGGCGATGTACAAGTAGCCTATGATATTTGAATAGTTTTGGATAAAAAGGTGGACGCCCGACGTACACTCATCTTCAATATGTTCGTACTGACAAGTTGTCCAAGTCAATTCGGAACGCAGTCTATATAATCATATATATAATCATCTATGATATAATATAATAGGACAACTTACCGTTGCATTATACGTGAATTTCACAGAAGGAGTGTCTTGGCAAGGTAGCACCGACCTAGCATCGATAGGCTGAAAATAATTGATCGATTCACATAAAATCTCTGGAAATAATTATGATGTATATTTACCTGGAAATTACTGAACACGAAAGGATTGGTTTTATCAGCAGTTTGCTCTGGTTTCAACCAAAGCAACCCACTTGCATTGTTCATTGTACTGTAGTCAATAGTCAAAATGTTGCGTTTATTTTGCATCGGTGGCAATGTCACGATTAGTTTCTTGCCCAAAATTTCGCTGCTTTCTCCATACGAATAATCAAGATTTTTTCCCGAAGCATGTATCCGATCAATTTCTAAATCTTTGGTGTCCAGTATCTGAATTGTATAGGAAAAATTAATTTCATTAATAATGACCTGGTATACAGGGCGCATAGTTGTACACTCACTCATACTTGGCCAATATCAGCAAAAATAAAATACATATCTACACATCAATCAATTCCATGGGACCACATAGGGCCAGATTCTCAATATCCGATTACCTCAATCTTAAGGTTAAACTTGACATGTTTAACGTTTTTCCGATGCATTTCATTTCAATGGGGTACTAACATGCGGGGGCATTTAAAATGGAACCAGTTGAAGTTGTACATATTTAAAAAGAAGTTCAGGTTACAGGTGTCCCGGTTATTAATACCGATTGCGCAGTGGATTGCCTTTGTTTGTGTGCGCCTTCTCCATGTGTGCAAGAATTACCCCTACCGGCATTTGATAACCGGGACATCTGTACATGAAATGGAAAAATTGTTCATTTGTCAAAGTTGTAGCTACCAAAGAGGAGTATCTTCTGTATACAGGGTGTCTCAAGACGAACATCCATTAGAAATAAATCGAAAAATATAACAGATAGGCAGGGTGGATGGGCATTTTCTAAAAATATTTTCAATTACGGTATACAGGGTGTTCAATAAAGCAGCCACGGTCCAAATATATATCATTTTTTAAATGGAATAATAAATTGTTGAATCTATTTTCGTGTTCCCTGCTCCAAAATAATGCGACTTCCATAACATAATTGGTCTCTTCCCATCTACGGTTGAGAAGATATTGAGGATTTCCTATCGAAATCGTCTTCCTTTCATCGGTCTATTTTGACGTCCTTACAGAAGATAATGGAATTTCGTTTGTGCAGGGACATTCGGTAACACCTCAATTTTGTATTGAATCATAAAATATCATGATATTTGAAGAAACAATTGGATAATGGCATATTTCGTACCATCAGTGTTTTCTCCCGTATTTCAAATGGAACGCCTAGTGTTTTTCATCATGACTCTATCCAAAATTAAATTCTGTGCACTTTTCATATACGACTCCCTATACTCAAAGTTAACCATTAACGAGTTATGAAAATACAACAATACCTTGGCGCGTGGCATGTAAATATCAAGAGCGTTAAATTAAAATTGTAAATTGAAAGGATATCGCAGTATAATACTTCAGATATCATGCAAATCTATGATACAATACAAAATTGAGGTTGTGTTCGTACACCTCTGCACAAACAAAATTCCATTAACTGTTATTTGGGACGTCAAAATAGACCGATGAAATTTATTTTGCAGCAGGTAATTCAAAAATGCATCCAAAAAGTTAACATTCCATTTAAAAAATTGTATGTTTGTGTGGTGAACTTGAAAATTGCCATTTACAAGCATTTCCAATATTGTTTTAACTATTTCCATGTCTAATTCTGAAATTCTAGCATGAGGCCTAAATTCAAAAAGTCGAACCTAAATACCAACGGATGATCCATCCAATTTAGATGAGTACTATTTCGAAATTCTCTGATATGTCTTATGGACGATTTCTACATGAATGGTAATAATTAAGACACAATACAGATTTTGTCATCCCTGCCCAGGTTTCAAAATCGCAACAGTCTCTACAGTTTCAGCTCTTCTGAGCTCCAACACAAGTTAACATGGGATGAAAGTTTCCCCATATAAATCCCTGTGGTCTGCGATAAAATAACCGCACTATATATTTTTTTCCGAATCTTAAAACTTTCGGGACCAAATTTACGGCGCCTACGTGTTCAATTCCTAATAATATTGTTATTTACTGGGTGCTACCTTTTAGACAAGTGGGGTGAAGTGGTGGAGAAGTGCAAAAATGACAATAGAACACAACACAATGAATTCGAAATTAGGTGTAGAAAAAGTAAGAACATTCTACAAAGAGGTCATAACTGTCAATATATCAGAGTTATCAAAATGTCTATTTGGACAACCTTATACAATACATAACTCACCAGTTCATTTGCAGTGTCCAAGATTTTCTCAAATGTCAAATGTACTCTGCCTTGTAGTAATCTCTCGTCGAAAACTACATGCCATTCAATGTCAATGTGCGTTATCTTTACCAAATCTATAATGTACGGGAATATATTAATTAATTAAGTATCCTGTTTTATGACATATGGGTTGGTTTAAAACTAGAGATAAAAAATTCAATCTAATCGCAATTTGTTTTTAAATTAGGGTGTTACGATCCACTTTAGGAGGAATATTGAATATTCCACTTCATGTGCCTAATTTTAAAAGGGGGAGCCGGTTAACCGGCTCCCCCGGTCAACAACCGCACTTGTTGAATATTTCCCATGAAATGTCTGATGAAAGATGAATAAATTAATGATAGTATACACGAAGGTACATACATATTGAAATAAAGTGTGAACATTTAATTACAATCACACATATCGAGTGTTCATTTAAAAAATTCATCAAGTTGGCTTTGATATTTTGAGGGAATAATACGGAGTGAAAAGGGATGTGATTTTTTTTAATGTTAACATGAAAAACATATTCACCTGGTCTGGAATACGAATGAGGGTCCAATGGAATTAAGGGTTGTGATAAATTCCCATAGAAAATGGTGATGAAAGTCAATAATAACTAGAAATGAGAAAAAAGCACTATGAATTCACCAAACATGAATCATATACATTGACGGTAGAGTAATTATAGTCTCACCAATGCGATGTTTTGTTGCCGACACATGTTCACGTCGGAAGTCAACCTCACCGGGAAATGATGTAACAAACTGGCAAAAGCATTGTTATTTCGACTTTATATAGTACCATCCATCGAATACTAGTAGGTACGTGGTTCAATGAAATAAGAGCGCGTTGTCAATTTCAACGTGGAAATCTACCTATACCGTTTTAACACTAGCTTGCGTTATATTCTTTCTTTATTTATATTTAAAAATTCAATTTTACACCCTTCAAGTGCCCAGGTGGTGCTATAAGTACAATACCCGATCAATGGATGAAGTTATTATACATTTCTGCTGATACTACTGCAATTATTGGAATGGAAACGTATGTTTTCCTTTATTTTTGATGGCTTTACTTCGATCGTCACACTGCGTTTTTTCAGTGGAAAAATTTACATGCTAAGCGATGGAAATGGAGCGGGTTCAATTTAGGGTGCGTGTTATAATCGATTACTTCATTTATTATAATTGATTATTTCGATGGAAAAGGCTGGATAAATCATGCAAATACAGTATTGTACTTTCAGAATTAACGTCTCGAGATAATGGGCACTGTTTAAAATAGAACTAATATATTCACACATCATTTGAAATGTTATCCGAGTTTAGTATCTAATGAGATTGTTTGAATCTCGACTACTTGTACCTACTTGAATTCTTTTTACCTCGCTTAGATAAACTGCATATTTATAAACGCAGTTATGCCCCAGTTGTAATATGCACCAATCAATCATGTGAGTGACTTTGATCCGTAGTCATCCCTTATTCTTAGAAAATCAATCCAAAATGGTGAGTACAACTATTTAATTAGGATTTTCATTCAATTATTTCATTAATCATTTATAATGATTATTAATTTTGGCTAATGATCGATCTGTCTAATTATTTATTGATTGTTTTCCTTGATGACTTTGTGTTGTGAAATTGCTTAATTATTGTTACACTGAGCTATTCAATTGGTTGCAATGGAATGTTCACAATATAAAAGAGAATAGATTAAAAATTTTATTTTTCCACAGGTTCTTTATTACGTTAATGAAGCAGTTTGGATAACACTCAATATCATCCTGGGAATTACCGTATTTCTGCTAGCTTTGCTCGCTCTTTGGGTGTACAGCTTATCGAGAAAATTCCAAAGGCTTTCCCAAGTTGAGCATTCTTCGTGGCATTTTCAAAAGGCCAACACTACTCAGCCCATAAAACCCATAAGCAATGGAAAGGTAGTTCCTGTTCAACCATTAGTATTGGAAGACAGTTTTCTCAAGTTAAATGAGTTCAAGATAAGGTAAATGGGAGTCTTTTATACAGATTTATGTTTTACATTTAAATTGAACTACCCCAAATTTTCATGACGATTGAATCAAATACAATAACTCATTGCGAGTGCATTGGGTTTGCAATGCTGTGTATTTTCGAATCGTCCAAGTTTTATCAGGTGATACGTAGTAATTAATCAGGATCGATCTATTATCTTCTTATCTTCGAATGTACCTATAAAATCATCGTTGGGACGTAAATGATAACACTACACGTTTTCACATGAACAATCTTGATAAAATTTCAATTGAAGTGGAATTCGGGCACATTATTACGGGAAGCTAATCAGTAAATCAGTAGAATCTTCAATATTTATCGTTAAAATTCGATTGCATTGTGTAGCAATTTTTATTTGGTAGGTCACAAATAAAAATTGAATACTGAATTAAATATTTATTTATCATTAACAATCAACATAAGTATAATGTTGTAATGGTTTACCATTACACATTTCAACGCCATGAGGTACAATTTCCTCTAAAATTCTGGAGTTTATCTCAATTTGCTCATCAACATTGTAGTGTAAAAGACAATAAGACAAAACTGACGCGTTCCACGTGACAAGTCCTGCACGATTAATTGAATGACTTCACCGGTAATAACTGTTGTTTGCCGTTTGATAAGAGGCGAACAAGCGATTTATCTAAAGCTATTGATAGTGTAAAGATAAAAATAATCCCTAAAACCTGCTTGAAAAATTAAATTCAACTTAGCAGTCGAAAGTGAGGTTTATGAGCAATATGGTGAGCTTAAATTTGGTTTGTGGGAGATCGAAACGACTTTGTATTCATTTCGTAGGATACTACATTCAATGAAGAAGAATTTCAAAAATTGCAAGAGACTGCAATAATCATCGTAGCGGTAGTGGGAGGATTTTTCTTGATATTTTTCATCAGTATCATCATTTTCTGTGTTTGGGCTTGTATCAAAGTTAACAACCTCCAGAGATCCCTGAATCAGAGGATCTCTCCTGGTTGGCAAGCGAATTCAGCAGGTTTACAGGAACCAATTGATAAATACCATGATTATAAAATTAGGTAGGAGGGGTAGTTCTTGCAAGAATATCCAACTTCTAAAAGGGGAAATAATTAAGGAATTGTTATTCGTAATAATTAGGAGAGCACAACTTCGGAGTCCACCTACTTCACCTGTGACTGTTGCACCTGAATCGCCTTATGGAAACTTCGCTAGGAATCCAATGAGCGGAGGGATAGGACAAAACGCTGTCATAGAGGAGTTGAAGAGGAATTCGCAAATGGGAAATAGGAATTCTCTGCCTGTGCAGCATAACCAACCTGTTTTCTTAGGAGACCGAGATGCGAAACGGAATAACATGGATATGTTTTCTTATTGAGATCAGTGAATAATGATGTAAGTTTTGAAAATAAAGAAGGTGGATTTTTAAACACTTTTTAGGTAAAACATGTCATAGTAATTAATTATTATAGGAAATATAATCACGGGAATTAACTTTTTTATACATTATTGTAGAAATGGAATAAGCATTAATTTATGAGTAAAACATGACATTATATTGGCGTTAATAACTGTCTGTGTTTACCCACCACAATCCACTATTTCTTAACAATAGTACAGATGTGATAAAATAAATAGTAACACTCTTGCAATTCATGTATTCTCGTTAATGATTCGTAATGTGCGTGAGAATAATCATTTTGTACCAAATTAGATTAACTTACAACTTTATTTCAATAAGACTTACATTCTTTTTTCTATTTAATCTTTATACATTTTGATAGAGCAGTGGAATGCGGTCTACTTTAACAAAACGTAAGATTAAACAAACGAAGTACGGAATGGCAACAGTTAAAAGCAAATATAAGTATGTGTGTATTGGAGGCGTCGATCCGAAGGGATGAAACCAATAGCCTCTTCTTGTCGCATCCCTTGTGTGATGACTACAGAATGCAGTTAAAATGATTAGCGAGAGCCTTTGGAGCCATCTCAATTGCAAAAAGTAAGAGATGAGCAACAGTACAGCAGACCCAACTAGGGGCAACGTTGAAGAGTGTAAAGGAGGTCGATTTTGTAAATTTATTGCGTCCTGTAAAAATGGCCTGTTGAATAAATAATTGCACATGGTAGGTGAGTGTGGTCTCTATATGTATAATATTCCATTCGTGGGAGGATTAAACACCAGGACTTTTTTGAAAAGAATTTATTAGTTACAATGGTGAAATTTGCCCCTTAGAATTCTGGAATAGAATCAAATTTTATTGAACTTCAATGCTTGCTTAAGCGAAAGATGAGAGTTTTAATACGGTTTAGGAATACATGGTGTGTAATGTTCATATACAATGTGTCCTGTGACTAGAGCTCTATAATTTATGGACATGTTCTAGAGCTATGAATAATACCAAAAATTGTACCAATTTTGTTCACATTTGGTGGAGTGCACATGAATAATAAATTGCATTGTTATGATTGAACAGAAATCGGAAAAAACATGGAATTTTAATTCCAAATTTATAGAAATACACCCCGTGTACATTAAAAAAAAAACGAAAATATTGGTAACAACCACAAAAACAATAGTTGTTACGAATTCATGATTTGAAAGACTTACTTTTAAGTTGAGACTTTTCGCAACTAGAAAATGGTCCAAGTCTATTAGAGAAGCCAAGGCGGTGCAACAGCAAATTTCCAATATAGTCTGACTAAGATATCTGTTCCTGTAATTGACGCAGACGATGCACCAAGAGAGTCCTCCAATGAAAGCGTGCGTTACATTGTCCAAAAGGGCCTTGTACAGTTGCAATTTTGAATGGGACACCAGGAAATCCCCAATTACGGCGACGATGCATAACAGGAATGTTATGTATGAGGAAAGTCCGAGGAATGGATACAAATTCACCATAAGTGATGACAATCGCTAATTACATTTTTTTTGCGGGAAAATGAAAACGCTACGTCTTCACGGCGATAGTGAGGTTAAAGTGACGTTTTGTTTTGACAGTTCACAGGTTGTATGCTAGGTCCATGGTTGAGTTGAAAGTTACATCGATTGAGTTTACATCGATTTTGCATTCATTCGAATGCAGTTCAAGTGGAAATAAAACATGCTTGAGTTGCGATTGTTTACTATTCGGTCAATTAATATGCGATTGATTCGAGAATCGAATCAATTTGTCATTTAAATAACGAATTTTGTATATATTAAATGGTGATTAAACCGAATTATAGTTATTTTACGCTCTTGTGGTTGGCGGTCTTTATTTCCAATACCTGATGTTAAATCCATAGTTATATTTGAAGTTTGACAGCTAACCTCAAATTGTATTAGAATCGCAGGGTAACTTCAATTTCCATTTTCAAATAGAAGTTTTTACATCGCATTTTTACCATATGCATATTGTGCTTTTAAATTGAAATCAAAATTGCGACATGGCTATGTTTGGTTTGATAGTTTCTGGTCGGCTGGTAAGTGTCTTATCACTATCGAGTGTTCAATTGAAAAGTTCATTAAGTTGGGCTTTGATATTTTGAGAGAAGAAAATGAAGTGGAAAAGGGATGTGTATTATTAGGTTTTACGTTTATTAATTTTCAATAAATTTCAGTTGATTGGTCATTGAGTTATCAACAAATTGGACTTTACTCTGAATAAAAAAAACTCAATAGGTTCAGTAAAGAGATTAAAATAGCGAAAAATATGAGACTTCGTTGATGTGGTTTGACTAATTTTGATATTTATTTGATAGACGCCTGAAATGTCACATAAACGGATCTAATCTAAGACAAACTTCAAAAGTTTCGTCACAGATTACTCTGTGGTTACGTCATAAATCAACGCCAACTTGTTGAACTTTACAATTGAACACTCGATATTAGTCTATTCAATTTATGTATCTACCATTCATCTCTTCTATAGGTCCAAACGACCTTCCAACAAATCAGCGAAACGCAATTTCTTACGACTATTCCTGAAGCAGACAACATAAATCATGTTGTGGTATTCCTAACGGGAGCTATTCCTCTACCGGAAGGAAGCGCAGGGCAAGTTTACTTTAGTTGGCCGGACCCAAATGCTCCTCCAAATTGGCAACTTCTCGGACATATTTCCAATATGAAACCTTCAGCGATTTTTAAAATTGCCACGTTGAAGAAGTTGCATGAGATAAACGACACTGCTTATGTCACAGCATTTGGTCAACAGGGTATTTGCCACAATGCACAGATTGGTATTTCTATTGGTAGGTATTAGTCCAGTCAATGTGTGTATATGCATTACAATTGGACCAAATGGGACCACATTTAAGTATTTTCTACTTCTCAGTCATGGTGATTTACACTAGTTAGCACTTTTATTATATTCAATTAAATTTGACTTAATATGCATGCAGATAAATCATGATTATGTTTCATGTCGTCATATTTTAAAATAATGGCGGCAATTTGATATTTAACTTTTGTTCCAAACTTATTCGCATAACTTGTGGTAACGACACAGAGTATATTCTGTGGTAACGACTCTACCATCAATGCTCCTTACTTTCAATTTACCCTGTGTATTTATCAGTTGGAGAGATGCATTTTCCAACCCTTGTCAAGCGATTATGAGAGAATGATAGTATTATGGCAGTTTTAGATGAACCACAGATTGTTTATAGGTACAGTTGAGGAAACGAAGAGAAAACCATTAAATTTAATTTCAGAACCCATATCTCAAGTTCAAGACGTCCCTGTAAACGACGCAAACACTTACGCAACGTTCGCTCAGAAAATGTTGGAGAACTTCATGAACTACGTACTCAGTTTTTCCACTAACCAAGCCAATATGATCGCTGACCCGTCTGCGGTGTACGTGCCGTTGGCTACCGTTCAGAATTGGTACACTAATTTTGGTAGAAGACTGATCCAAAACCCCAACTTTTGGAAAACATGAGAACAGTGCTAGCTGTAGGTTAGTGCAGATTTCAATTAAGTTTCCTTTATTGTTACTATAAGAAAAAAACAACTTTGCTTTAACTTTGTTTTACCGTTTGCCCTCATTGTTCACTTTTGTGCTAACTATTTACCATTTGTGCATTTAATCTGTTTGAAAAGCCCTTATTGAATTGAAGTGTGAATATTGGAGACTGAAAACTTATTACGCGAATAAATTGGTGGAAAATGGCCAACATGTTTTATTAACCAACAGGTTAAATTGCCTGATATATACATTCAATTACGCCACAATTTCAACACTTTGTCTTTACCACCAGTCGCCACGCAAAGTCCGTCCGTAGACCAATCAGCAGCGTAGACTTCGTCCGCGTGTCCGGGTAAATCCAACTCCAACTTCTTCGTTTTCAAATTCCATAATTTTAGTGTCGAGTCGGCACTAGCGCTCACCATGAGCCTCGAATCGGCTGAGAAAGCGACCATATACACTGCGTTCACGTGTCCGCGAAGCGTGCAAATAAACTTCCCTGTCTTAGCTTCCCATAATTTAACCGACTTGTCGAAAGAGGCGGAGGCGAGTATCCTCCCGTCTGGAGAAAATTTCACGTCGTTAACCAACTGTTGGTGACCGGTTAAGCGAGCCAATGGTTTCTTATCTTTTTCCGGATCCCACAAGAATAAAGTGAAATCGTCCGAGCCTGAAACCAGTCGTTCCCCTATGCTTTGAACGACGGTGTTGTACCGATCTAGAGCTTCTTTTTCCAGTTTCGTGCGATCGGTGATCTCTTTCCTGACGTTTGTTTCTTTCACGGGATCGAACGGGCCGATCCTCAAGATGTAATCCGTGTTGAGAGCTAAAGTGTTGACCCAGTGACCGTGTCCTTCGAGTGTCCTACAAAGTATTCCGTCTGAAGCTCTCCACACTTTGACCGTTCGATCTTGCGAAGCCGTGTAGAGAAGGCCCGTTCCGCCCCATTTGACCACCGATACGTTCTTAGTGTGGCCAGAGATGGTGCGAACGGTCGTGCCGAGAGTCGTGTCCCAAATGCGTACATCGCCGTCTTTCGAAGAACTTGCCAAATATCTGCCGATAAATTCCCAACTTTTTGTTCTATTTTTATTAGTTATTTTCTTTATTGATTTATGCTCCTTTGGTGTGGCGGATTTTCGCGGCGTTGTAATTTGACTTTAATATTTTGTTCCCGGAAGTAATAAAATTGTTTCACACAAAACCTTTAATGCTAATGACATACCTAGCCCGTATTTGTTTATAAATGATAGTGTTGTGAATAATTTGGTTGCATTGAATGTGTTTATAGCGGTATTACAAAATATTGATTATTTTAGATTTCTATATTTCTTGATACTATAATAATTAATTGTAATTCAAATATTCGCATATTTGTGTAAAATATATTATTGAGGTTTTGCTGTATATTTTAATCAGACATCGACTTGCTAAAGTTTGTACACCACACAGTACCAAGTATAAACAGATTTGGCTATACTGCGGTATTATTCAATCAATTTGGAAATAGATATGATAAAAAACATAGTCTACTGTCCTTCAATTACAATTAATTAATCGTTACCTGCATTCTGAATTCCTATGGAACGGTTCCCAACATAAGGAGGTGACCCACTGTTTATGTCCTATCATAGTCCGGCCAATCTGCTTACCAGTTTCTGGGTCCCATATGATTATTTTAGCGTCTTTACAAGCCGAAGCTAGCTTAGTACTATCTGGAGACCATGAGATGCACAGTACCCAATTCGTATGCCCTCTACACGTATACTGAGGACTTTGCGTCATCAAATCCCAAAATCTGACCGTCGTATCTCCTGACCCGCTTGCTAGAAATTTTCCATCAGGACTGAAGCTAACGGATATGACTGCTTCAGCATGTCCGGGCATAGAACTAGTACATCGGGTAACAGGACGAACTTTGAACACGGCTTGCTGTTGGTAGACAATATCAACAACACCTTCGCTATTTATTCCATCTTTATCGAGGGCTTGACCCAGAGTGTCTGTTATTTCCTTTTCGTTTACGAAGAACAAATAAGGCGATTTCTCTTCTTCTTGAAGCAATGCGTGCAGGATGAGCGTTAATTGTTCCACAGTGCAATTCAATGGAAGGTCCACCATGTCTCCAGCAGCCTCACCACTCTCCGATTTGAAACGGCACAACAGCCGTTTGGATTCTTCACCGCCATCCATTTTATATTACAGACTTCTTCTTCGATGTTGATGGTGTTTGAAGATTCACAGATTTTCAAAAATTTCCAAGCACTACACAACTTAACCTCATACAAACTTAACCTATAAACACGTGAGGGTGACATATGTCAAACGGACAATTCTGCCAACGTTGAAAATGAAAAGGCACTAACGTAAATAGTACTGCACAGGAATTGTTTATCCTTGTTACTCACAGCAAAAGCTTACGGATGCGGAATTGTGAAAAGAGATGCCATATAGTACCGAACTGCCAACGTTACGGAAAGAAAGTTACTGCTTGAAACGTCAAAATTAATAAACATAACCTAATTGTTCGCGTTTGGAGCGTTGTGGTTCAAATTAGTATTTATTTTAAAATTTTTACTATTTCCAACCCAATAATTAAGTGTAAAAGTATTCAGTTCAAAGTTGAAGCTTTTCTTTCCGAAAATGGAGAGCAAACCTCAAAAAATGCCCAAAGTGGCCAAGGTGTGTATTGTTGAAATTTACTGCAAATTGGAACTGGGGATATACAGGGTGTCCCATGACTCGATGCGCTTGGCATAGCGACGGCCACTCCCAGATCGGAACTCGATGGCGAGCCCCTTTTTTGGCCGCTAGTTCGCCGCAGCTGGTTGCCCGACTGCCCCGATGAGTGCGAATCCATCAGGGGGCAGTCGTGGCAACCGCTGCTGGCGAACTGCGGCAAAAAAGGGGCGCGCCATCGAGTTCCGATCTGGGAGTGGCCGTCGCTTTCGCTCTAGTTTCCGTGCCGGAATCATTGAGTTAGTTATCGGACACGCGCATAAAGTTTCCGGTCAGAATCATTGAGCGAGTTGTCGGACACAAGGTCTGAGCAAAGACTATTCGGTTCCGTCTAAAAGTGCCACAACCGTAAGAGGCATATACACCGTAACTAAAGGGTTCATTTATTCAAAATGCTTTTATTGTCCAAAAAAGTGTTCAATATCCAACAAAAAATCGAATTCGAAAATACGATTTTAATTTTATAATAGACCCGCATTGCGCATGGAAGTATCAAATCATTCAATATTCAGGTCAAAAACAAAGCGCCAGCAGAGATACAGATCACCGCGGAGCAACTGCTCCGCGAAGCGAAGGAACGCGACTTGGAAATTCTCCCTCCACCGCCAAAACAAAAGATCTCCGATCCCGCGGAGCTCGCGGACTACCAGCACCGCAGGCGCAAACAGTTCGAAGATAACATCCGCAAGAACCGCTCAGTCATCTCCAACTGGATCAAATACGCGCAATGGGAAGAATCGCAGAAGGAAATCCAAAGGACCCGCTCAATTTACGAACGGGCCTTGGACGTCGACCACCGCAACATCACCTTGTGGTTGAAGTACACCGAGATGGAGATGCGCAACCGACAAGTGAACCACGCGAGAAATTTGTGGGATCGTGCCGTCACCATTCTACCGAGGGTGAACCAATTTTGGTACAAGTACACTTACATGGAGGAAATGTTGGAGAATGTTGCCGGAACTCGGGCGGTCTTCGAGAGGTGGATGGAGTGGCAACCGGACGAGCAAGCCTGGCAGACGTACATTAATTTCGAGTTACGTTACAAGGAGCTGGACAGGGCTCGGCATATTTACGAGCGATTCGTCGTAACACATCCTGAGGTTAAGCACTGGATTAAGTACGCCCGGTTCGAGGAGAACCACGGGTTCATTAATTCAGCGAGGAACGTGTTCGAGAGAGCCGTCCACTTCTACGGGGACGACTACTTGGACGAACGGTTGTTCATAGCTTTCGCTAAGTTCGAGGAGAACCAGAAGGAGCACGACCGAGCCCGCGTCATATACAAGTACGCTTTAGACCACATTCCGAAAGAAAATACGAAAGAACTGTACAAAGCTTACACGATTCACGAGAAGAAATTCGGGGATCGCAGCGGGATCGAAGACGTCATAGTGTCAAAGAGGAAATTTCAGTACGAACAGGAAATCCTACAAAACCCTACCAACTACGACGCTTGGTTCGACTTTCTCCGATTAGTGGAGAACGAAGGAGATGTCGAAGGAACCAGGGAGACTTACGAGCGGGCTATAGCGAACGTCCCGCCCACTAAAGTAAAACAGTATTGGAGACGCTATATTTACTTGTGGATCAATTACGCTCTATTCGAGGAACTGGAAGCGCAAGACTTCGAACGCACCAGACAAGTGTACAAAGCTTGCCTGGAGCTGCTCCCGCACAAAGTCTTCACCTTTTCCAAAATTTGGCTGCTCTTCGCCCAATTCGAAATCAGGCAGAAGAATTTAACAGCCGCTAGGAAAATCCTGGGCACGGCGATCGGGATGTGCCCGCGCGACAAGCTATTCCGCGGATACATCGACATCGAAATCCAACTGAGGGAGTTCGACCGCTGCAGGATTCTCTACCAGAAATTCTTAGAGTTCGGCCCGGAAAACTGCGTCACGTGGATGAAGTTCGCCGAATTAGAGACTCTTTTGGGAGATTACGAGCGAGCTAGAGCCATTTACGAACTAGCGATCAACCAGTCCCGCCTGGACATGCCCGAGCTGCTCTGGAAGTCCTACATAGACTTCGAGATTTCCCAAGACGAAATACAGTTCGCGAGACAACTCTACGAGAGGCTGCTCGAACGTTCGATGCACGTGAAAGTGTGGCTGTCATACGCCAAGTTCGAATTGAGCAGCGAAAAACCCGAAGACGGCCTGAACGTGTCCTTGGCCCGGAGGATTTACGAACGGGCCAACGACGGTCTCAGGAATTCCGCGGAAAAGGAGGCTCGGGTTTTGCTGCTGGAGACCTGGCAGGAGTTCGAGAGGACGCACGGAGACGACGCTGCTTTGCAGAAAGTTGAAGGAAAGATGCCGCGAAGAATAAAGAAGAGACAGAAGGTCGTCGATGAGAACGGAATGGAGCAAGGATGGGAAGAAGTCTTCGACTACATCTTCCCCGAGGACGAAGCGAGCAGACCCAACTTGAAACTGCTAGCTGCCGCCAAAAACTGGAAGAAGCAGGCTGATGTTGATGTGTCGGACGGTCAAAATGAAGGTGGAGCGGTCGTGGGGTGAATTTCCAATTTTTAAACGGTTTGTACATATTTTAGATTTCGAATAAAAGGAGCTTTTTTCAACTATTTTTATTAACGCTCCTCTTTTCCTATATATCTAGAACAGTTTATAACCCTGCAGTAAATGTGCCCGGGTTGTTTATTTACACCCTGTTTAATGTTACTAACATATACCAATCTTCAAAAATTATTGTTCCATCTACATACGATTTCCAAGCAGAAATTGGCAAATCATTTGATCAGAGGTGATATTATATTTATTTATAATTCGCGCACTAATTCTGCCTGGACGCTGTAAAAATTGTAATTGTGCGTGCGAGCACTGCAGGGTTAATGGCGCGAGTCTACACAACTGCGAAACATTTAAATTAGTGAATAGTATTGCGGTAACTAATCATAAATAAGTACGCACACACCCAAAATTACAGCCGTGCCTACTGATTCGTGCAGGAAATTCTAGTAATTAAGGTACGATCGTTTAATCACAAAATTCACTAGTGAAACCTAAGGAGTCGCTTTGTTATCTGTCTCTAGCGTCCCAATATTCCGCAGAGACCATCTCCGATATCCGGGATAAAGTCCGGTCGAAAGCAAACAGCTCTTCTTCGCCGGTGAAAATATTCGATTTCTCGTCTTCTTTAACGTCGAGATCGTCCATTAGGATTCGGAGGTCGTCCGTGAATTCCTCACTCTGCTCTCTCGAGAAAAGCTCTTTGATCGGTGCGCTAGCCGATATAACTATTTTCACCCTGTTATCGTACAGAGCGTCGATTAAAGTGATGAACCTCCGGGCTTGCGATCGCATTTTCAATGTGATTTGCGGCACGTCTCTTATTATTATCGTGTGGAAAATGTGCGCCAAGTGTAGGTAATCTATAGCTCCGATTGGTCGATCGCACAGTTCGTTGAAATTTGAATCGAGAACGCCTCCGCACGTCCGATTAAACTGGACGTTTCGCTCTAAAATAGTGAAAATTCTCGACCGGACGGTGTCTGTTTCCCTGGAAATGAGCAACTTGAATATGTTGTTTATTGGGTCATCCTGCTCCGTCGTCTTGATGAAGTAGTACGTCTGTCCTGCCTGCCCCTTCAACCTGTAATCAACACCCGAATCCAAATTCGCCACGTCACAGTGCTTCTTCAATACCGGGATGAACGGCAGAAAATTGGCGCGCTGCAAACCGTTCTTGTATAAGTCATCCGGAGCTCGGTTGCTTGTGGCTACCATGACGACACCACTGCTGAAGAGGAGGGTGAAGAGTCTCTTGAGGATCATAGCGTCCGCTATGTCCGTGACTTGGAACTCGTCGAAGCAAATGAGCCACGACTTTTTACTAATCTCCTCAGCGACTAAAGGAAGTGCATCGAAGGGCTGTGAGTCGGAGCCGCGCTTCCTATCTGGAGCTAGCCTATGCCTAGTCTCGTGCAAATTCTGGTGGACGTCCAGCATGAATTTGTTGAAGTGTACGCGGCTCTTTTTGTCCGTTGGACAGCATTCGAAGAATATGTCCATGAGCATAGTCTTACCACCACCTGTCATGATATAACTTTAGTTCACAAGCTTCCATTAAACTATTGAACTTCACATGTTAGTGATTTTTACCCATTAATCATTGAGTGAGCTGGCCCTTCTATTATTATAGAGTGCCCTATAATCTCAGTGAATATATTTCTCTGATCTTCCCCAATTTATCCTGATAAAATAATGTAATTTTTGGAATAGTGCTTGTGGCTTATTTCTGGATTTGATTAATTCTGCAATTTTTTTTCCTTAAAAATGTTTTGCAGACCATTTGGAATTTTTTTAATTTGACATTGCAAAATGACAAATTCTTTATTAGGCTTATGAAACAGATTAATTCATGTGTGCCGTACAATTAAAAATAAAAAAATTAACCATTTGCAATTCCTAATAAATTAAGTAGGACACACTATGCAGTAAAGTTATTTATAATTACTTGAGTTAATTTAGGATTTCTCTTCACTATTGCCAACAAAATATTATAAAGGGTTAATGGGATAATTACACCACCACCTTGTTTAAAGCACAGATGAGTGAATAATACGGACAATTCCCAACTAATGTAGATTTGATCATTTTTCAAATCGACCTCTTTATACCTACAATAGAAATATTCAACCGCAATTTACCTACAGCTCCATAAATATACAATCCTTTAGGAGCTTTTTGTTTCCTTGCGAATAATTTAGAAAATATGCCGTTATTAGCCGGTTGGTAGTCCCTTATGTTGTCGTAAACGATTTGCAACGCTTCAGCTATACTGAACTGAAGCTCATCCCTGAGTAGCTCACCATCTCTGGTCTTTTTCGATAGCACTTCAATAGGCCCGGCTGAAGTAGACAGCAATATTTTAGCACCATGTTTCGCTGCGTTATTCTTCAGGTAGACACGACAACGTTTTACATTACGTAACATAACTGTAGCCATTGTTATGAAACATTGATTATCCTAATCAACCATATGACCTTTAAAAATGAACAATTATATTGTTTCTAGTTCGACAAACAACTATACACTACATCACCATAATATTAATCCATCACACACTAAACACCTATTCTAGATGAATTTTTGGGTTGTAAGAATTTTAAAAATAATAAAAATATTTGTTTCCAAACTATCACCATCAGAACTGATATTAAATTAATATTGAAAGAAAATACAATCATAGAGGAAACATACATTCCCTCATGACACAATCGAAAAATTACCCAAGAAACTGTTAGATTTACCTTGAATTTACGTAATGATTTCAAAATTTCCAGTCTGGTTCGTGCATTTGAAGGTTATTGTACCAAAATTTCTTGTTGTCAGTATTTGAAATTCCTAACTGTAGCGTTGGAACAATGATAGCGTCCTTTTTCTTTGTAATCGCCGATTAAAATCTCACAAAGGATCATTTTTCAATTTTTTCGACCGAACAGATAACAACAAGCTATTCATATAATAATTAACCTCTCATTTGTACGCATGCCTGTAGATCTCCCAAGGTGTTTCCTTCCCATTTTAAACCGTTGTTTTACAATGTTAAAACCTTTACAATCCACAATCCCTTCCCAGTAAACACAGATACGTTGGCCAACATTAGGTCAAGTGAGGGCAGTGATGGCAAACGTAGGCATCGGTTTGATAACATTGGCGTAATGCTGGGCCTAATCATCATTTCCACCCATTTAATCCTTAAGAATTATAACAGTTGGGGAAACAGTGGTCCTAAGGTGGTTTCGTGAAACTTACATTGTCGGTTGCATACTGGTCCTAAACATGAATGAGGAGGGCTGGATATGTCGGCCCTATCATGGTACATATTATTTAGTTTTGCATGGAAAAAATAGAATATCAAAAAATTCCATTAGTTTATCTTATATTAACCGTTTTTGATAGTTATTTAATAGCCGATAGTTTTTTTTCGAAATTTGATACTACAGAAGCAATTTAATATCTTCAAACTGAATAAGTAGTTATTAATTTTAAAGTTTCATGTCGTTGAATAAAAGTGCTCGTAAAAGTGTGAGAATTTGAATTTATTTACTAAATGCGTGGGCCGATTGACGGCCGTTGGTCGGCCCACGATCTTCTTGGATCATGCCGACGTACATATGTATGTGTTAATGCATTTGGGTTTGTTGGGTGCGCACGACTGTGGATTCTTTGAGTGCGAGTGAGATGGCTGCTGCCCCGCTCGACGCGCTACTG
Source organism: Hydrochus callosus (assembly GCA_033557855.1). Taxonomy (NCBI): domain Eukaryota; kingdom Metazoa; phylum Arthropoda; class Insecta; order Coleoptera; family Hydrochidae; genus Hydrochus; species Hydrochus callosus. The sequence goes on along the minus strand of JAUIMY010000261.1, from coordinate 743 downwards.
CGAGTTTGCTTTGCATCGCACCTTCTCACTGCACATGCAGTTACGCCATATTGCCATGTGATATTGCGTTTGTAGCACACAGCAGTAGTCGGGTGTTCTTATAAGTCGGATGTTCGTATTAAGTCGTGTATTGCACGGCAAATCATCTGCCGTGGTGTATTGTAGTGTGTAGTGTGTTTGGTGAATACAGGATGAGTTTCAACAAGTATATAAATAAATCACTCAGTAAAAGAAATAAAAAACGCGTCTTGAATAAAGCGCTGAGAACACATATAGCTGAAATGAAACAACAAACAACAAACGAAAATAGATATACTTTCCAGTCTACAATTGATGCAGAATCAGATACTATAAACCAGCAAATGGTTGATGTCAATATTTCTGGAGATGAAATTCGTATGAAAGAAATCCTATTACCATACAAAGATGATTTTGTATGTTCTCCATTATTGCATATATATTAATCACTGTTTCTGCACAATTATTAATATTGATTTTAATTAATTGCAAGTACCTAATTCGGCTATATGTATTCTTTTTATACTCTTTAAATTTATATTTTGTTTTTGAACTCATAAATCCAAACCCCTCTCTTGTTGAAGGAACTACTACGTCGTAGAATTTCCAGAGGAAGCCGTAGATGGTATATTACCAATGGCCGTTATAACGGAGGAATGGCTCTTCAAGAAAATGGGGAAACAATATTGCTATTGGCCAACCGGCTATAAAAATGATAAACAGCG
>JAUIMY010000260.1:0-52379 GCA_033557855.1 Hydrochus callosus | reverse complement strand
ATTTTCTGCACTAATAGCGCATCACAATGGAATGAATTTTTTTTTCGAAAACTGGGAGGCGTACCAAAAATTCAAAAACAGGAGTCGATAGGGCATTAAGTGAGTTACTCAAATCTATGGTTGCCATTCTTTGGCAAGTCGTAATAACTTAGAAAAAAAAATCGCAAAGTCGGGATTTTCTGCAATAATAGCGCATCACAATGGAATGATTTTTTTTTTCGAAAACTGGGAGGCGTACCAAAAATTTAAAAACAGGAGTCGATAGGGCATTAAGTGAGCTACTCAAATCTATGGTTGCCATTCTTTGGCAAGTCGTAATAACTTAGAAAAAAATCGCAAATTCGGGATTTTCTGCACTGCATCACTATGGAATGAATTTTTTTCCCGAAAACTGGGAGGCGTACCAAAAATTCAAAAACAGGAGTCGATAGGGCATTAATGCCTGGCGTGGAACTCGCCTTACTGTATAACGGCAATTAGTTCTAGACGTGGTCACCGGAGTGGGACAGAGGGCGCTCTTATTACGGTGCGTTGTCGCGCTACCCAAAACGGAATATTTTCTTTGTCTCGTTAATAGTTTGAGTTAACTCCATTGGAGACATTTTGGTCGTAGGATGAGCTTTCGAGGAAGTATGCAGGCAATCCCAGAATATCACTTATCCAAAAATTCCGAATCCGCCCGGATATATGGCCCCAAAGCCGAGTCATTAATCTTCGGGAATTCCGAACTGAAGTTGTTTCGCGGGATTTGGTGGACTATCTCCCGGCTTTGGGCGGCGAGCCGGCGAATTTTTCCGCCGCCAGACGGATTTTTGCATAATCAGCTTAGAATTTAAGTAACCGCGCCCCTAACCCGACCACCTATTGTGGCGGCTGCATTGCGGAGGCACCGCCGGCACAGTTAAGTTGGTACATTCGGGATTATACGGCGGCCGGGGGATTATTATCGAGCTTAGTCGGACGTTTCGCGAGTTATTCGACCGCACCCTTCCGCCTACTATACGTGTTTACCGTTCCTGGTGTGGGATGGCGGGAATATTAAATTTTACTGTTAATTTGCCGGGAGGCTTACGGGAGCCGGAGTAGTCGTAACTCCGGGTTAGGTGCCTTCGCGACCGCACAGCGGCACCCTTTCGGGCCTTGGTGGGGCGGTCGGGTTCTTGGGGGGGTTGCGGATGGAGAAAGGGTGGGATTTGAGGGTGCGGGTGGAAAAAGGGTGGGATTTGGGGGCGCGAGTGGAGAAAGGGCGGGATTTGGGGGGTGCCAGTGGGTTTGGTTAACGCAACACACTACGAATTGGACTGGTATTGTATTTCGGGAGTTATTAGCCCGTGTAGTTTATAACTGCGACAAAGTGGAGCTTTATGGGCCGTTAGTAAATATAATTTAGAGGCGGTGTGATACAATATTGCAAACTCAAGAGGACGTTTGGGGGTAAGCTTGGACGTTGCCAACGCTCCGCTTGGGTTTCACATCACTAACTTTCCAAGGTGAATCAAAAGAAGTAAAAACCAATTTGGAAAACATTATACTCGTATTCGCGCTTAACGTTTACTCTGGCAATAATTTTGACTGTCTGAAATTATGCAAAGATTTCATCTGTCCATGCTTCATGCGACGGATGCCTGGAGGAATGTGCGGAGTTGCAAAGTGTGCTCACTCGTACTCACGATGAAACTATGGCGCCTACTTTAAATGTTATTTGTGATCATCGACATTTGATTAAGTGTAATTAGCATTGATTCATTATTTAAGGAAATGGTAACAATAAAACGAGTTTGATTAATTAATCTGCGGGTATATAAATCAATGTGGTTGGATAAACTAAAGGCGCTATTTTGCGACGACATAAATATATGCTATCGATCTTCAAACGAGTCGAGTGTTGAGGTTGATCTAAGTACGTCCCTCGAGTTTGGAAATTTGGAGCAGAGGTGTCGCAAACCTACGCCAAAACCTTGCTTCTCTGCGGAAGCGATGCTCACACACCCCATCAGTCAATTATGAGACCGGCAATTTCATTACAGTAGGTGTACGCAGGCAAATGGGTTCCAGTAGGGCCCGCCAGCTCCTGTAATCACCGTGCGTACGTGCAGGGATGCGTGAGTCTAGTCTAATCACAGACCCTGCTATCCCACTAGGAAACCCCAAGTTCTCCTGCGTTAGGGGATAATTGATTCTTGATATGCAACGACTGGTTTGGATGTCGAGTGGACGGGCCGTAATTCATAGCTCTGATCGATTTAGTGGATAAGCAAAGGCGAATTGGGGAATTATAATATGCAATTATAATATACAATGTATATGGTATATATTGTGTGTCGCGAAACATTTAGTGTAAAGGGGATGTTTCACTTATCTGAAGCACCTTGTATTGATCCCCAAAGCAAACTATTCGATTGGTTATCGTAGTCCGGCTGAAAACTTGTACAACGAGATACAGCCCTCTACAAATCCGCCCTGCACCCTGGTTACTAGGGGGAGCCCATGTATTATCGAAGGGGGCTAAACGTATGTGAAGGGTCGATAATGAAGATAATGTAGAAGGGACTAGTGACAAACAACCGGCAACTTATTGGAATGTGATATTTTAGTAAATATCAAATTTCGTTCTCTAATGTATAAAATAACGACACACCCTTTTAAAACTTCGTTTTGAAGAGTATAACAATTTCGATGAGTAGAGTATTGAAAATTCCACGACGAGAACTGACTGCAACCTAGAAAGAGGAAATAAAAGGAAGGCTAAGGATAAAAAGACGCACGACAAGTCAACATCAGGAGTTGGGAAAAGTGCAGCCACGCGCCTGCCAGCTAAGAATGAGATTACACAGAGTTCAAGAGGAGAGAAAACAGCGGCCAGGGATGGGCTGGTCAGTCATACATGGGGGGGAAGTTTTGCGAGGGAGCGGACCGGTCCCCCTTTCCTATCTCCGATTGCAGTGGCCCTTAATAAGGTTAAGGGCGAAGTCTAATATTTTCGATTCCCTCTTAATCTGATTCTGTTACGTTGCTCCTGATTTCTTGTTTGGAAGACGGAGGCGGTATAAAATATCACCCGTCAGAGCTGGCGTACGTAAGAGTCCAATTGTTCGGGGGAGACACAAAGACTTGTGGGGTATTAGTTCTGAAGGACATATTAGTTCTGAAAAGGGGAAGGATAGCTGCAGTTGGCTGGCTGGGACGAACATTTTTCCCTCGAGAGTTGGAGGGAGACGTTTTTCCAAGGATATTGGAGTACGATGCAATTTACTCAAATGTATTGTGAAAATGTCAGAAATTACCGAAAGATATTTGGGTACTTCCCAGTGCTTTTGCAAGGTGTAAAGGTAAATCATCCTACGATTAATTTCACCGCTCAATTAAAACGATCCCCTAATTGCTCAGGTACGCACCAACTCGTAATTTTGCCCCTCCGTTGTTGGTACCCACTCTGGGAAAACGAAACGCACGCAATAAGTGCATAAACCACTTCTGACAATGGCAATTAACTACGGACGCATCCGTCCGGCGCAATAATTATGAAAAGCGGTTCAATAAATTGCAATTAGCGCTGAATAAATTATGAGTGGAGCGGAAACGGAAAGGTCCATCGAACGGCGCGACGGACGTAGGTTGCGCCACTTTTTATTCGTTCATAATGGAAGATCCGCAAGGTGCGCTCTTTCCGAATCTTTTATTTATTGCCGATGCCATCGGAGCTTAATTGGAGGTGTATTATTATCACCAGACTCATTACGGGCGATTCGTTTGCATGCGTTGTGGAGACTGATAAGTCCTGATGAATATTCAACCGGAGCTGGATTTCCATCCGTTTACGAGGATGTTCCGGTTGATTAAGTTTGCTGGAATTCTGCAAAATCCGCGTGTCAATTTCTGCAGCAGCAGGGCCTTTTTCTCAACCTCAATCGAAAGAACGCAAGAAAATCTGAGATTAAATTCAGAGGAAAGACCTCACACGACAGGGCTTAGAGGAGCTAACATCAAAGAGTACGGACGACTAGAATGATGAAAATTCATTTTAAACGCCGCCCGCCCGTCACTGTCAAAACAAGTTCCTCTTCCCCCCACCTCCTTCCGTTCGATGGAGATTGGATTATCTAACGGGACGGATGAAATTATATATTGCGACGTAAAGCCGGCGGAACAGGATTCCCTTCTTCTCCTTCCTTCCTTCCTTTCCTTCGGCTCTCCAGACGTATCCCCGACTCGAGTTAGTTCGGAAAGTGAGTTACCGGACTATTTCCCTGAGCGAGGGCGGATTGTCAGATTACCGGACAAGCCAATAGTTTCCAGATATCAGATTCCCGCGAAGCCCCCGGACTTTTACTTGTCAATGCCCCGAGGATTTTCGGCCGATATCTCGGCTGACTGAAAGCTCGTTATGCGGCACGGATCTCGACTGGGAATCACCGGATTTTCCAGAGGTGCGCGAGCAACAAGTACCCACCACGGGTGCCGGGGCTAGTGGACACGGTGGCTTTGTTCCCAAATGTTTAACGATTTTTTCAATGCAAATTTAACTTTCGTTCTTGTAGTTTCCGGACTGTTGACCATAAATCGTCTGTAGTACAGGATTGTTCAGGAATAAGTACATTAATTTTAAGGGATGATTGCCAGGTGAGAATAAAATCTATATGACATACGGCGAGTTCAAAGTAAACCAAAAGGGAGACAAAATATCCACAGGATCGCCATCGCTACCAAGGCGCACCAAATAAGTTTTAAAAGAATTTCTGCCTCCCCAAAAATTGTTATTGCATCAACAAACGTCCAACCCACGAGAGGCGATTCACGTCTTGTTAAAAGCGAATCGTTTTGCATTTTGCAAGTCCAACGGTCGGGTCTCGTCGTAAACAAATCAATTCGCTGCCCCATGCTGTTATAAACGAGCTGACATTTCTATTATACGCGAAACCGCGAACCCTGACCTTTAGCAATTTCGAAAACCAATGACCCCTTAAGTTCTCCATAATGAGGGGGGCTATTGCCATTTAAGGCGCAACCTTTGGGAACTGACCGAGTAGCGAGAACGGAGAAATTTAATTATACGCACTGTGCGTCTTCGCTTTTGTTACTCCCCCCCCCGTCATTTTGGTCTGGTTTCACATTACAAATCCCTCGTGCGCACTGAACCATAATCCTACGAAATATTCTTTCGAATATTTGCAGTCCTGTATTCGCCAAATTATACATTTTGTGACTGCAGTCCATAATAATAATGTAAGGAAAAATAGAAATTTTGAAGAGCCACGTAAGGGTGGAAATTTTGAAGAGCTACCTGAAGGTGCACATTTTGAAGAGCCACATATTTTGAAGAGGCATTTTTCCAAGTACCACTCGAGAATGTACATTTCGAAGAGGCACACCTAAGGGTGCACATTTTGAAGTGCAACGCGGGGTTGTGCGTTTTGAAGGAGCACAATTGGTCCGGAATAACTTCGATTATGAGACGAGTTGCTAATCCACCCGTGTACATCGCTTCGGGCGGCCCCAGGCACTCGCAAGGCGCATTTGATAACACTTATCCGCAGTTGGGGGAGCGATGCAAACGGATAATGAGCGTGAAATTGTTTGAAGTTCGTTTGAGCTCGCCCGAGCTGCAATTGTTCCAGTTTCGAGGGTAAAAATTGAGCAGGAAAACTTCCGGCCATGGAGGACGCTCCTCTCTTGCGCGGGAATTTGCGACGGGGAGTTTCCATTTCCCGAGGAGGATAATTTCCCCTGGTAGTTTCCGGCGAGGCCCTTGCGTCTGTGTAGTTAGTCCACGGCCAACAACTAAGAGGTGAGGCCTCCTAAACGTAATCCTAATGGGCTGTGTGGGGTGTGAAGTTTGTGTATTAGCATATTGGCACTTTCCACTTGTTTGCTGTTGGCCACTTCTTCATCTTGCTGTTTTCCATTGACAAACCATTATTCACTTATTGATGAATCTTATTCACTTATTGATGAATCTTATTTACTTATTGATGATTATTGTTCACTTATTGATAAATATTATTCACTTATTGATGAATAAGCTCTATGACCCAATTCCCAGTACTGATCTTCCAGGCAAGGGCCTACACAACCTCCGATCTGATTCAGCGCTAATCTAATCTGCTTTCCAGGAATGAATCGTGCCCACTGAACCGAACAAGCATGCATTGTTTACGTATGAAATTTCGACGTGTACTGGCAATGCATTGCTGTCGCAGCACAATGTGCTGTATCACATCTTCGCGCGGTGAATGACTTTCAATCGACATTCAAACACATGCTTGCTGCCGCATTTGCATATCGGTCTGATCTAAATAGAATAGGAGTTCCACCGGTCTTATCTTGTCATATAGCCGAGAGGAGTCTCACAGTCTGTATATCAGGATGTCGGGTTTATCTAGTGTATTATGCAGTGTTCCGAGATTAAAACAATCCCAGCCCAAGTGGCGGATTGTTCGCCGAGTTGCTCGTAACGTAAATCGGGACAGATTGACGCGTTTCTTTTTCAGTCCATTTCATCACCATCCATTCAATTGATAAGACAGCGAATTCCAATAGTACCAATCAGATCATCATTTAAAAATAAGGGAAAAATCAGGGATTACTCCGACTGATTTGGAAATAGCACCAATCGATTTGACACATTCGAATCTACTAGTTTTGATTTTTTTAGATTTTTCCAACAAAGGGCGAATTTTCGCAGAATTTTGAAAATCTTCCGAATTTAAAATCTAAAAAAAAACTCCAAGAATCGAAACGGCTCCCGGAGCACCATAAATATCCAGGCCCTCTGCGCGAGTTAATATTCCAACAGGAGATTAACTCGCATACGTCAAATACCTAGAGCCTCGTGTGCGTCGCCCGTTAAAATATATTATCGAAACTGTCCGCGTCATGCGGCATAAAGAGGAAATTTGGCTGTCAACGTCAGTGCGAATTTAAATTACTTCTCTGCATACATGAAAAAGCGCGACGCGCACGGTCCGCTCGAATGCGGTGTCAATACGTTCGATGAATGAAATAAAAGGGGATTACCAAGTTTTTCAGCCCTCCGAACGGAAGGTCGGGAATTAGCGACGTCGGAGGACATTGAAATTGACTGGTGCGTTTTTAACTTGTGATTTCCCCAGAGCAAGCACCCAAGTTATCCCCGGCATTTATAAAACAGGAGTGTGTTTAAAATACATCAGAAAAATTTTACCACATACGGAATTCGATAACTTCTTCCTGTGGAATTTTCTTAAACTGCACTGTAAATTTTTCCTTGTTTTGACTTCAAAAATGTTGATTTTTCGTTTCCAACTGCGGGCGTTTCCGCGGCAAATCCTCATTTTTCCCCACTTCCCCCGGAATCATGTACATGTTGAAGCAATTAAAGCGAAACGGCAGCCAGCGCGATTAAAAAAAGCTGCAGTAATAATCTCATTTTCGCCGGCCGGCGAGGGATTTTAATGGCTTCCACTTTCTAAATCTTAACGAGAAAATTTTCTACAAATCACCCCCTTAACGACGTTAACTAAATCCTAGTTTCACTCGGGAAGCCGGGCCCTGCTGGGAATCAAATATGCTGCCCGGGCTGTAATTAAATCTCGACGCGGATGCTGAAAAAAATTAGTGTTGCGAACATCCCTAATTGGCTGGCAACTTTTTCCCTCCCACTTCGCTTCGTCCGCGTTCCTGATCGTTTTTGGTGAAGCGGGGAAATTTCTCAGTAACCATTACTTCCGTCGGAGGAACATGCGATCAAATATAAACAGAATGGAAGTTGCATTATGATTATGTGCGACAGGAATTCCTACGAACTGGGTATTCACACACTTATACTTCGTTGCATAAACTCAGATGACAACGTATCGCTGTGCTTTATGGAAACGACTGTTTTATTGTTTCCGCCATAACGTTATCTCGAAGTTTATTAGGACATTGTATGCAGTAGGTACTCAAATCGATGTCACTTTGAACCTTTCATCGCGCGATTTTCGCAAATGGAATTTCGCGAGTGCGCTCGACCATGCAGAGCTGTGGATGAATAATTTAAACTTCAAGTTAACTTCTTTACACTTCACTGCGAACGCTTTTCGTTCTCTACAAAATAACTTAAATATTGTCGGCCAGCCTAATTGAGCGAAATATTCATAAAGTGTTATTATTTTAAATATTGCCTAAACTTTGGTTTTATAATATACGTTGGTTCGGGACAGAGCGAGAATGATTTTATTGTAAAAATCGAACAATAGCTCTTGAACAGTGCCGGTAGACGAAAGTGAAAATTGGAATAAAAAGGCTGAGAGAATCTGCCATAGTGGAGGACAGGGTCGATTTTCAGCGGAGCAATTAAAAGTGTGCGCCCCCTGCTGGAAAAAAGCGGCGCAATTTTTCACGTCCAGCCATTTAAATAGTTTAAAAGCGTTTAAAGGGAACGCGCGCCGGGAGAATAGGAAGTACATTAGTATTTAAATTATGCAGCACTAAATATCTCGGAATTGCAACTCTTCTGGATGGTCCCCCGGACCGAATTAAAAAGAAAGCGGGGGAGGGGGGGGGGATCGCCAAGGATTTCCACGGTAATTGTTTTCGCTGGCATTAATCTCCCGGAGTATTCGCGTTCGAGTACTTAGCGCCATAATTTCCTTTTTTCCGGACTGGGATAAAGATCCGGAGTTATGTGTATGTGGGTTTATCCGCGAAATTTACTCGGCGAGAAGAGCTTATTTTCGGAATTAGTTTGGATACGAATTATGTACCTACCTAAGTGTAATTTTATATTACATTTCAATCTTTCACTTCGAATAATTCTGCAAATCCAAATCCCAGTGAGACCCAGGGTTAGCAAAATATTCATCAATGTCTTTATTAGATAAGTTATCGGATAATTTAGGTTCTGATATTATTCAATTTTTTTTCAAAGATTGTTGCCAGTGGACTGGGTTCTTTATGCTGTTAAATTCAACTAGGGTATCCCTCAACCATAGTACGGTAAGTACGGTGAATACAGCCAGGCAGTCGTACGTATGTAGGTACTAAAAATTGGTTAGATTCGCGAAAGATAGTGCTCACTGCTGCTAGAAATCAATCTACTAGTCTAGTCGGGCCATTTATACAGTGCACGTCCGCGTCTTGTATCTCCCGGCCCCGCCAAACGAGGCAGTCCGCTTAATGGCTCTTGGAATGTAAAGTCGTAAAGCTCCTCAAAAACGAACTCCCTTTACGCCAGTGAAATTCAAGTGGAGGATATTAAGTTTTAGGTGGATGTTTATTTCAAACACAACTCCACGCAATAAAACGGACCCAGCCCTGCGCCGACAGGGTGGTTCGGGTTCGGTGACTTTCAAGCTTCGGGAAGGTGGATTGTTAATTTTTGGGTTGCGGACGCTTGGGACTTAATTATGTTACCGGCCGTAAGGAGACATGAGGTGAAATCCTGCTTGCTTGGTGAACGTGTAAAGATTGACAATTATATATCAGCTATCACAAACTTGGTAAACACTTTCAACACTTCTTGTATACCTGACACACATCTGGCACACGCCTTGCTTATACGTAGCACACAACTGTCACACGCCTCCTTTATAGCATCTGTCACTCATCTAGCATAATAGACGAAATATTAGGACGATTATGTTATTAACATAGTCCCGGATAAATTAAGCTTATTCTCCCCTGATAATACAGTTTATTCTTGAGTCCTGTTGTTTTGACGTGACCGAATGATAATATGCAAAACAACCATCAAGCAAGCAAGACAAAATTAATCAAACAACACGAAGCGAGTAACACAACACGAGGCGAGCGAGAACGAATGAACCAAAGACAACGACAGGATTCAACCGCAAAGCAGAGTTTTGAATTTTTAACCGCACGTTTTGGCTGAATCCGGGGACTGCGGCTCCAACCCAGAAGGGCTCGCGTCGTCCGTTTGTCCAAAAAGCTGGCTCGACCCTTAATTCGGGCGGGCGCACCCTCACGTGTAAAAGCGCTTGACGAATCCTTTCAACCCCCGGAAATCAAAACGTAATTAGCCCACGGGCGGGAAGATTAACGAGTACGTTTCGGCTTCCGGTGATGGGGCAAAAAGAGCACTGAGCGGTGTTTGCGGAGCAAAGCGTAAAACATTTAAAGCGGAGATAGTTCCAGCCGCGGGTACATCTAGATGCTGCGCTAATGATAGCTGCTCCGGACAGGTGACAAGTTCAGCGTTGTTCCGGAACAAAAACAAATAATATCCTACACGGGAACTATGCAAAGTCAACAGCTTGAGCCGGCGCTGCGGATGTCTTGTGGAGAGGAGGCTGAGGCTCGCAAAGCACCGCCAATTATTTTGGCGGCGGTTCGCAGGCTCGGGGGTTAGACAATTTCGGTGTTAGTCGATGTGAGGGTTGAGCTGAAGAATGCCCATTTACCAGAAGCGCAAATGAACAAAATTACTGCGGGTAAGAAATTTTTCGATGCCTCGTTGAAAGGTCGAACCAATCGATGGAACAACCCAAATCGTAATTTCAATAAATAATTATTTCTCGCCATAAAGAAACCAGTTGGCTTTAAAGGGGTGGCACGGTTGGTCAGTCCGGTCTTTCTTGACACTAAAGGATTTTTGTACTTGTGTTTAACTAGTTTTTGTCACCTTTTCAACACAAACGTATTCAGTGAGCGTCCGGAATTTGATGTTTAATACTTAATTTTCTGATTTGCGAATTCAACTCTACGGGATGGAATGATGAATTTCGTCTCCAACACCCAGGTACTTCTCACACAAAAAAAACACATGAAATGAATAATCCAACGGTTAAAAACACGCTCCCTCATAACGCGAACCCTTCCAAGGAAGACGGAGGCGTCGGGGTGGAAATCCTCAACATCAAAAAGGGCAAGAATAACTTTCCGGGCTCGCGCCCGCCGCTGTGGCGGTGCAAAACACTGCAAGTGAATTTTTAAACAGACAATTTCCAAGCGGAACTTTTTAAAATATATTCCGGGAAAGTGGGATGCCCGAGGGGTGGGGGGAGGGGGGGGGGGCGTCGTGATGACGACGCTCCCAACGCTCGCGTTATCTTAAATTATCATTTGCAGTGACTTTTTAATTTCAAAGCGAAAATAATTCCTCGTTTCCGCATTCCGGTCACGGGGCGCGAATGTAATTCGAGCTCCACTCCATGAGAAGTTGGGGATGCCTTGGGGCGGCGGCGCCCTCGAAGTTGAATTCGCATCTTCCCCATTTTCCCCATTTCGCCATCGCTATCGGGGGGAAGTGATGAATACTCAAGTCTAGTTCGGGAATTAGTACGTCCAATTTGCAGTTAACCCCTTAACATTAGGTGTCTGTGCTGAGGCGTTGCTTTAGCAAGGAGCATGGTATTCGATGGAATTTTTGTACAATTCATGCATTAAGACTTCAAATATGCTAGCTGACCAAATAAGAATTCAGTTGTTCTCCGAAGCTATTTTTATGAAGAACAGTCGTGATCCCCAGCGAACCAAGGCTTTAGGTTGATGACTCCCATCGCCAGGAAGCCCCGTCAAGAGGCGTCCGAAAATTAATGGAAATTTGAATATTCGTGTCGGCCTAATTGACGTAAACACGGACTGGCCGAAGACAACGGCAACTCTTACGCAACCTCCAATTTCGGTTCTCATGGAGGGCACCAGCAATTACCACGCTTCATAATCACGCTGTATTCTTGCTCCCTGACTCGTGACGGCCCCATCTCCGCAAACGTCTTCATCGTTTTTGTCTTACGGGAATTTTCTAATATAGCCATTAGTTATGCTTTCGTTGGTCGGTCTTACACTTCAATCAGGATCTCCCCTCACTGATCAGGATCGGGCCAGACGTGTTTATTAACATTCCTGCACGTCCCTTTTTACGCGACTCAACAGAACCAACCGACGTTTTTCGCCTTTAAATTAATCCTCCTTTCGACCATATTTTACAAAAAAAACGCTTTTTTCTGTTCATTTTCTCTTGTTTCAATTATTTTTATGTTAATTTAATTCGATTTTCCTACTCATATTTTCCAGTTGAATTTCCCTATTTTCTCCTAGATTTTTTCGTTGCCTAGCCGGATTACGTCTATTTTTGTGGACTCAACTCCACTTATCCTCCCTCTACATAATATAATAATGTTTTCATCAGAATTCCCCCCATTTTTCCCCGAGATCCTCCAGTTGTCCTCCGTCCAATTCCGATTTGTATTTCCGTCCGTTTCAATGCGATCATTTGGGTCACTTTATCCGACCGCCTCTTTCCGTGCAGTCCTACAATGCAGGACCGACGGCAATGAAACTCGAATTCCGATCGAACGGGACATCGAACGCTACTGCACAATACGGCAAAGGAGGGAATACAAAGGACAATTTTGCTCCGGAGACGTCCGCCCGCTTCCAGGTTGCCAGGGGAGGAGGAGAGTGGCTCTGGAATCAATGGCCCGTGACTAAAGTCCCGGATAAAAATCACTAAGGCTGAAAAGAAATCTTAACAAGATCCCGCGCTCGGTTTGTCACAAGCTGCACTAAATTGCGTATAATCGCTTATTAGAGCTCCTGAACTATGATTTTTCGAGATTCCCTCTCCTCGATTTCTCCTCCACGAATACTCCTGCAGTTGCACTTTCTACCTCGAGTATTCTATCAGTTTTGTGGAATTTCTCGTGTGTTCTTCCAGTTGTGCATCATTTTCTCAGCACTTTTCATTTCTCGAGTACACTTCCAATTGTGCCTATCATTTAAGCATTAAATCATTTGATCGTATCGTTGTGTCGTATTAAATTCGTTTGACTCGCCTCCTCGCAATCAGACGTCCACGATTCATGCGAATTCATGGAATAACAAACGCGTCACGGCGCCGCCGAAGAAAAATGTTACTAATAATTCCATTACGGAAATGGAAATTCATGCATGCACATTCGCGTCGCGTTTATTTATTAAAAACGCGGGGCATCGCGCCATGCATCTTCATTGCAAGCGCATGAATTTATTCTTATGGGACTTCACATTCCAACTAAACCCCCAACAGACCCGACCTAGACGTACGTACGTATATTTCAAGTGTAATAAAGGTTCCGTTGATAAATACCGTCTGGGGTGCTGTTTCGATTTTACTCTGTCTCCTCCGCGTGAGGACTTTCCGAGTCGTAACGATTGTTCGATTTCCCGAAACTGTTGGTTGAACATAACAATATTTCTTTTTATTATGAAAATAACTCCCTTAATCGTTACCATCGAGCTTATCTCATTGACTCTTTTCGAACCGTGATTAGGGAGTATTGCATCAAATATTGCAATGCAAACTTATGTTATTGCAAACAAGTCAGGCGAGAAATAACTTTCCATATTGGTCGCGGGGGCGAGCCAAGAAATTCAATTACTACAATTCGGATAGGAAGCAGCTTCTGGCCAGCATTTCCGGCCGATCGAATTCGCAACCGCCGACTGTTTGTTCCAATTAAATCGGATTAACAACGAGGATGTAAGCTGTACGCGATGCAAGCGAACGCGTGCGTGGACGTAATATCGCAGTCGCGTTTTCCACGGAAGGAGAAAATGACCAATTGCGCAAACATGGGGTCTAATATCAGGGAACTAGATAAATATTTGCGGGCAACTAGCATCGGCGGGTGGGGGAGGGTCGGGACAGTTTCGTCCGCATATACGCATTAATTAATTTCAGGCACTCCTTTCAAAGGGACTGGATATCCAAACAATGAGCAGACTCACTCGGTCCGCATCTAAATATTGTGGTGGATGTAGTGGACTTTTATAATCTTGATTATTTGAGTAAAGTTTTCTTTAATTTGGCTCACAAAACGAATTCACTTCCCCCATTTTTGAGCGACGTGACAAAAAAGTTGGGCAAGCACCGGCCCAGGCTCAGAGGACTACATGCGAGTGTAGCTTTCGAAACGGCTGCAAAAGTCACACGTGCGAAGGGATTCCACCGATAACGTATCATCGCTTGACGAGTGAATTTATGACCGCTCTACTCCCAAAACCCCGATCCATCGCGCCAGCTCATGGGCGCTTCAACGCGCGATGGCAGCACGGTCGCGCCGCTGCTGCCCACTCGTGCTGAAATTCTGCATATTATAAAGTCCGGGCGTTCCGTTTTTATCGCCGATTAAAATAATAGGCGATTCCATTCGTTAAAATTTATCGGGTAGAGTCGAGGCTCGGTGCATTGGATGAAAGGGGTGGGGGGGAGAAATCTGGGGGATTACTGAGGCAGTAAAACTGGGGGTTCCGAATGGGAATGGGAGTAGGAGGGTTCCAAAGTGAGTAACAGGAAAGGGGGGTCCAAATGCGAGTAACAGGAAGGGGGGTCCAAATACGAATAGCAGGAAGAGGGGTCCAAATAAGTATAAGGTGGTTCTAACAACTGAAAAATAAGTAATGAGTTGTAAAAGGGAGGAAAAAAGGTTGGAGTTTCAAACGGGACTAAAGTTTTAAACGGGAGTAAAAGTGGCGGGGGTTTTAAACTGGAGTAAAAGTGGCGGGATTTTCTAATGGGAGTAAAACTGGCGGGGGTTTCAAAACGGTGGAGGAGGGGCGCGAGGGTGTGAAGAGAGGCCCAAACCGTGGAACAGGGGCATTGTTCTGAGACCCGCGCGCCCGGAATTTATTATTATCTGAATGCGTATCCCGGCATATCCCGTTTTATGTGTTATGTAATTCTGCACATGTGAGAATGTGCAGTTCCGATGGAAATTTGCGAGCGGAACAATGGGATAGCGGGCGCCATTTTTTTTGTAATGAAAAGAGCAGCGGAATATTGTGGCGGAAGGGCGTTTCGCAATTGGAGCAGTAAATTTGATCGCAGATATTCCGGGATTCCCTACATTAGCAGGCAGGTACCATTGGACTCCCTTCAACGTGCGGTCGTTAACCCACCCTTGCACCGGGTGCTTGTAGGAAAAGGGTTTCACGGTGAGATTTCGTTGGAGATTTCCACGAATTGACGACATATTTTGTACGATTTACACTATTTGTTCAGTGGAACGAAATTTTGTAATTTGAATAAATTACTTCCTTGATTCATGAAAATATCCTTGGACTGCTGTTTAGGATTGAGCTGAAGTTATGAATCAGAGAGGTCCAGTGGTCGTATTCTGTTTCATTTGAATTCTGATTTAGCGTTTGCTGTCGCCCTCCAACGCAGTGGGTGAACGCGAAATCAGAATTCTAATGAAATGGAATACGTTTAAATGAACTAAACATCATTTAAATTAACTATAAGTAAATTTAAATGAACTCATCGTTGTTTAAATAAACTAAACGCAGTTTAAAAGAACTAAACGTCAATTACGTGGAATTAACGCCGTGATGTCGGCTTCGTTTAAATGGACTCAGGGTCATTTGTACGAATTTAGAATCGTTCTCCGACGGCCGACCTCTAAGTCGCTCGTTAGAAAACCTACCCCCCGAGTGAATTTCGTGATGGAGCTGAAATAACGACCCCGGCCGAATAAAAATGATTGATAAAGTAAATAAGAGGGAGTTACGAGGACCGACGGCGGCGGGCGACTAAGCTCCCCATAAAATTGCTCCATAAAGCAGTTATTAGGAATTTTTTCGGACTGAACTTACTCGGTGCAAGCGGCGGGGCGCCCTTTATCTGGCTTACCTGAAAACAATTAAAAACAAATTATTGCATACTTATAGGCGAAGCGGACTCACGCGAACATCAAATTCGAGTGAGAGATGGGGGTTGGGGGGGGGGGAGGGGGGAGCACAAAGTAGTATTTAATAATAAACTTATCGAAACAACATAACGACAACATAATTTTTCGGATGAATTATGTCCGAGATAAACAAGGGTGGTTCGGTGGCAGCGTGGGCTTTAGGGTTGATGATTGTTATTCTCTTTCGGATAAACTTTTACGGGCAGGTAAAGGCATAACTGGCGGACAAAGGCGAATTTAAATGGTATAAAGTGTTATGTAATGCGGATTCCTTATTAAGGACGCCTAATTCATAATGCGTCGTTCGGGATGCCTCATTCGGGGTCTCCTCATGAGGACGTCCCCAATGACGAATGTCCAATTTATTCTTGCGCAGCTACGCGCGATCCAAACGACGAGGCGCCCGAATTGAATCTGATAACGGGATCCGAATAAACGGCAACAATAATAGGGATTTTGCGGAGCCAGCGGATGAATACGCTCGCTCGCCTATAATTCATTATGCCTCGTGACACGGGATATAGGACAAACTTTCGTGTAATTGAATATAACTGCGAGGCACGCTCGCAGCTAATACGTTTAATTAATAATATTTCGGGAAAGGCGCTTTCCATTATTCCCTCCTTTGCTCGCTCGCGCTCCGGCTAAACGTTCCATTATTCCGCAATAAGAAGCTCCACCGACCAACTTTCGTTGTAATTATAGCGAGTGGGGACGGGGATAACGAGCTTCTCGGTTAGGTGATAACCGACTCATGCGTTTTAGAAAATTTTAGTCGATTCGCATTTATTTATCCAATTTCAAGGAGACCAATTTAGAAATTACATAAATGTTTCTGGGACAATTGATGATTAGTTTGGAAATCACTAGATCTTAACGTTCGAACAAGGGCTTCGCCAATAAATTAGGAATTCACTAGTTGAGGGCTTTACCAATAAACCATTCTATTCTACCACAGTCATAGACTATAAGATTTTTCGCGCAGTCTTTGCCACCCCACACTCTTCCTTACAGTGTTATTCTTGGTCTGGAGAGCTTTATGTGTTTCGCATAAACCAACAGTAAACTTGTCCTGAAAATTCTTTTACGAGCGGGAATTCGTCATAGAACCGGGAAAATGATCGGGTGGGGGGCGGAATCACCGCGAAACTCAACGGGCCTTAGTGGACATCGGAATTTAGAGGGTCCTGCGGGGATAAGGCCGTAAAGCTGTCCGGTCTTCGTTCCTCGCCCCACTAAACCTATCAGCCTTGTTCCTGTATCGGTCGATCGAGTGGTTTTACGATTTTTACTCGGACGGGCGAGAAGTTACTGCCGATTACTCTTTGAGGTTTGTTTTTCCAACTGCGACCTGGGAATTGGGTCCAGATGGAGTTGAGGGAGCGCGATTTTCGGTCATGTTATTACATTGTATTATTGCTGGTGCGATTGTACAACGTCGCATCAGTAACTACGCACCCCACTGTACTTTACTACACTACTGCCCAATGTTCATATTTGCAGTTTTCTGATGACGTCGAGAATTCTGTAACAATAAACCCTTCGAAGAATGATCACAATTGTTGCGTCCATGGCGATTATTCAATGTTGATGATTCATAGGAAGTGAAAACCATATACCTACTCGTTTAAAACTCTGCTTTGATAGGTAGAATAAATCGCAATCGTAATTTCAACGATAACCCTACCATCTCTTCCTCTAAGACACGCACGCGCTCTTTCTCTCTTCATCTCGAGGAGAGTATGGTCGCGGAAGTAAATCTAAAGTTATGCTGCGATGAGGGAAATAAATTTATACGGGACGTGGTGTTAGACTTTATTGCCGTATTTAAGCTCCGCCATCGCAACAGACGAACGGTCGGGGGTTCTTGTGACATCGGCGCCCCGCGACGCCATGATGTAGTGCATCCTCAGCGGAAACAAAAACTCCTCCGCTGATGGCGTTGTATCCCTTTTTGTCTTTAGCATGTAGGAGCTGCGATTCCCCGTTTTTATGCGGCTGTTTTGGTGGAGGATTTATGGCTGGAATATAGTGATGGGAACTATTGGAGTCGGCGATATTCGCCCAGAATTGTCCAGAATGGGCCAACACGAGGCGCAGTTTATATTTACGTATCCTTTGAATGGCAACAAAACGCAATTTTTAAATATCCGAACTATGAACACTAATAGAGTTTTCCACTGGTCGCACTAGCTTGAGCTGAGATAAGAATGGTAATAAAAATGGTTGAAATTTTCAAGTGGTAAAATTTCCAATGGGAAAATGGTCCGCAACCATACTAAGAGTACGTGATATTTTTAATTCGCCACCCTCAGCGGCAAAGTGAGCCTTCTACCAAATCAACCTTTTGTCCCACAGCGAGGGCGCATCGGCCGTTTGTGGAAAAATGATTCCAACGCGACACAAAACGGGCAATTTTTCATCCGACTAAATGTAATTTGCAGCGGCGCAAAAGTTTGTACGATTAAATTTGGAATTTCAACTGTCCACCGCGTCCCGCGGACAATGCATTCTCCTCGATTTGATAACGTCCCTTTGTGCGGGCGGGTCGAGCTGAATGGGCAGGGCGAAATGAACTGCCGTGCCGCCAAAAAAGCCAGAAAACCAGTGGATGTGTGTGCGTTACACGTAGGTATCGGGATTTAGATTAATGGATGTCACCGGGCTCCACTTTTTCAAACATCCCGCCCACCCCGAACGCGAGTTTCGCGCAACCACATGCATAAAGCATCGAAAATCACACACAATGCCACTTTATATTTCGGCGCCGGAGGAATAATTCATTTCTCGTCGAGTTATTTAAATATGACGGATTACTGGAGAGATCTCGGCCGCATAATGTGAACTCGCACGTGAAAACCGAATGGTAGGAATGGCGGGGCGGAAGAGACGGCGGAGCTGTGATACGAGTTATATTAAATTTCATGAAGGTGACTGAAAATAAAGCAACTGGAATTTGTTCCGTTTTAATTTGATGTGACAGCCCGGGACTTTCGGACTGACATTTCGGGAGCCATTCCGCCATTTATCTCGGCGCATGGCGCCCTCGGAGTTATTAAATTCATTTTCGGAATTAAAAGTGGGGTTCGGAATGGAACGGCCCTCGCGCGTAATAAACCGGGACAATTCACGAATTGTAGAATTCATCTTTTCGATACACTGTTTCTTCTATTACTTTATTTACGACCTTTGGAATACTAGTAATCCTAACGTAGTGGGCGAATCAACTGAATATATATTCAGATTATTCGCCCATTACGTTCTATATAGAATATGAAATTTTTTGACAAACAAAAAGCCCAAATTTGAATTTCCTGCAGGATTTACCTACGCACAGTGATCATAAGATACCTATCCATCACTGGTACAATTGGACCAAAGAGGTGACTATCCCAACGTCGGGTCCCTCGCGTGGGTTGGGAGCAAGGCGATAAGTCTGAGGAATCGGCGACTCGCAGGCTTCCCTCATCGGCTCGTTATCGCCCGTAACCCGAGAGCCCAACGGGACGGCGACAGAAAATAGTGCGCGCGCTATTCATTACGGGCCGGCGCGTCCGGTAATTTATTTGATCCAGCGGAGAAAGTAATAGCGCAACGTTTTATATCTATCATCGTACGCGGGAATAAATCAGGAAGCACGTGGGTGGCTGCTGACGGCCGCGCAAAGCCTCGCGTGAATCGCTGCGGAAGGAATGCATTCTCAGGCTGAAAGCTCAAAAAGCTCACTTTTAAAACCGGAGACGGGCTGTTCCGGCACGCGGCGACGACGCCATGGGTCTCCCATGCGACGAAGAGATTTTAATGTGAGAAGGAATATACCTTTATGGGAATTAAGTGGGTGAGTGCTAAATTATCGGCGTAGCCGTCGCCGTCGTCAGCGCAAGGGGAGTCGTAAAATCAGTAAAATTTACCGGTTATTGAATCGATTGCGATCAATCAGAACCAGTCATGACGAAGAATGGGGTTCGTTTATTAAACAATGTACTTTGTCAAGAAGTATTTTGATTTATTTAAAGCGAATAAGTTAACCAAACCTATGCGTAAAATTATTACGCTTACTAATCAACAGATCGTTTTACGCTTACTAGTTAACAGATCGTTTTACGCTTACTAGTTAACAGATCGTTGAGGGACCCGCACGCGGTATACAAATAGGGGAGTTCGGGCGCGCACGGCCCAGTCTAAACTCAGCTTTACAACGTTACAATAAATTCCTTCCCGGCGCGGCGGTTCGAGGAATGTTAATTTCGACACCGGATGGTGGGTTGTTGTGACGAGGAAATTTCCATCGCGAATTCGCCACAAAGACGTGAGGAATCGCGGGGCATTTAGGGCTTCGGAAGCACTCAGCTCCCCGGGGGATGAAATCGAATGCAATTTTCTGCATCACCCCGCGAAGCCCTGCGAAAAACCTCGGTACTTAAGTTTCATAATTGAATCTGGTCGTGGAGTGGAGCGACTGAAAAAATTACGCCGCAGCAGAAGAGGCTGCTTTAATGGAGAGCGCGAGGATAAGCCCTTGATTGGGAGAAAATCCCCTCTAATGCGGGAGGAGGGGATTTTTGAAACCCCGACGCGTCGGCACCCCTCCTCGCTTTCACGCCCCCTCACTTCCAGCACTCCTCACTTCCACCCCTCTTTGCTTCCACCCTTCCTTACTTCCCCCCCTCCTTACTTCCCCTCTCCGCACCTCCCCCCATCTTACTTCCCCACCCCTACTTCCCTCCCCTCGCATCAGTCTCCCTTCCCATTCACCTTCCCCTTATCATGTCTGCCTTCCTCCTGCTCCCCACAAAGAAAAACTTTTGATTAGGGAGTCGCGGCGATTCAATCGCTCGATGTCTGGGTTCGGAGACACCTTTGTGGATTAGAGGGGAGTTTTTCTTTTACCCTTCCTCACCCTTCTTCCGTTTACCCTTCACCCTTCCCCACTTTCTACCTTTAAACTCCTTAAATTTATTTTCCTTATTGTTCCTTTGAATCCCCTGATTCCTTGAAGGTGAAGAGGAATGTTTGACGAAGAAGGGTTCCACCGAACCCATGCACTTTTTGTACGTGAACAGAAATTCTTGACTATGAGGGGTTCCATCGAAATTTTCCACTCGTTGTATTTTTAACTGGGTAGAGGAATTTTGGACGAGGAAAAAGAATTTTGAACGAGGAATAAGAGTTTTGAACGAGGAAAAAGAATTTTTAACGAGGAAAAAGAGTTTTGAAGGAGGAAAAAGAATTTTGAACGAGGAAAAAGAATTTTGAACGAGAAAAAGAAATCTTTAACTAGCAAGAGTTATTTTTAAAGGAAGAGGTTGGATCGAACTCTTCCACTCCTTCGTTGCGGGTGAGGAATTCTTAACGACGAGGGGGTTCCTTGCGGAAAAGGGGCGTAGCCTCGGGCCGATGTATCAAATTTGAAAGATTTAGGGGATTGTAATTCAAATCGAGTGATTACGCGGGGCGAGTGGAAAAAATGCAAAACACCAAGATACACAGTGGAGAAATGCAAATCCGCCAGGCACTCTCGCTTTGATCCTAGCCACGGGCTTAGAATTTTAATCGGAAATGCGTTCTTCGCACTTTGACGCGGAGGGAAAAGAAATGTTAATTCGGAATATATTTCGACGAAAATATGGAAAACCATTTAATTCTTTGTAATTGGATCGCCAACACTGGCGTGGGAGGAGAAACGAATGCTGGGAAAAGGATGAAAGGGAGGGGTTGAAAGGAGAGCGATGGAATGAGAGGGTGGACTTGAGAGGAAGAGAGTAGGCTTGAGAGGAAGTGGAAGGGCAGAGAGAATGGTTTTGAGAAAGAGAGTAAAGGCTTCGTTGGTGTGGTGCAGAGGATGAGGAAAAAGGAGTGGGGTGGAGTGATTGGAGATGCGGGGAAAGAACTCATCCCGTGCCCTAGATCCATCCAGTTCATTGCATCCACAACAAATTTATACGCTTGTTTTGACATTCGACTAGATTCCGGCTCCACTCAAACCCTAAGAAAGCGGTGGGAGGGCAAAAAGCATAGGCAAGTTTAAATTCCGGACCGACAGGCCTCGTCTGGGTTTAACATAAATTCCCCATTTCACCCTAAACTAAACATTTGTTGGGGAAGTTGGGTATCAACGATGCGAGCTCAACTACTCGTCAACTTTGTTTGCCATGGGCTTCCTCAGTTCCAGATACATGTCGAGGGGGATGGCAGGTTGCCTCATGACACTTGATGTTCGGAGTTACGGGGTGAGGTTGCCGGATTTTCACTCAATTACATACACGCGAGGAGCACAACTATGCCGTGTAGATTCGTAATTCTTCCAGGCGCAATGGTGCGCTTTGGTGGCTACGGGAAGTGGGGGGGGAACAGTGCTTCGTGATGTTCATTGGTCAAACCCAGTTCCCCCACTGCATTGGAGGGCGGAAGCGAACGCGACACCAGAATTCTGATGAAACAGAATGCGACCACAGGTCTGCGGCATTACGCCTAGTAAATGGTTCCGAACGTCTAGCTCTAAAAGAACGCATCGAAGCGTATATAATTATTGAGAGACGGTTTTTGATTGATGAATGATGTCAAATACAAATAAAATGATGAAAATAAATATCGCGGTAAAAAAAACAAGAATAAAAGTCAACTGTAACGAATGAAGAGCTAGATCGCGACAACTCTCCTGTGGAACCAGCAGTGGTGCGATCCAGTCCAATCAATATAATGCAAACATTTGCAATTCCTTGCACTACATCAGCACCGAGGAGAATGCCGCTGACGTTTAATTTGTGTACTTAATTGAATGTCCCCCGCCCTCACCGCCCTACGCACAGTTTTTTAAATCAGAAACCGCCCTCCAGAGCTGTAATCCTCGCCTTTTATTTCCTTTATTAGGATGTATAAATATGAAGTGGGGGGGCTGAGGGTCGGAGCCGCTGGGGCGCGACCGTCCCCGGGTATAATTGCTTATTTAGCCGGTGTTCTCGCTGCTAAACGGTGATTCATAAAGTGGGGCGAATAATGTGATTTGCGAGCAATCGATAGAACAGAACCGTCCGCCTGTTTGTGCACGGCGAATTCGCAATGTTTGATTTGAATGTTTGCCCCTTCACACTAAAGTCGGGCGTCCCCTTCCCCTAGAAAGCCCACCCTCCCCGCAAACAAGAGGACGGACGGACACATTTTTATTCATAAAACGAACATTGTTTAGGAAGATGGGGCGAATTTTGGCGAAAAGAATTCGTCTCGGTCGGTTTTCCGGAAGGTGTGGCTCCGTCGAAGAGGTTTGCAGCACTCGATGAGTCGAAATCATCTCCTTTCGATCCGCCAAAAAAGACTTGCTCCTTTCGATTCGTCAAAAAAGCTTGCTTCTTTAGATCGGCCAAAAAATAACTGCTTGATTTGGGACGAACGAAGCCCAAATTTCTGTTAAAAAAAATGCAGGCGCTATCCACTAGTATGTTGATGCGGTTAAGGGCAGGAGGTTTCGCAGGCGGTTTAAGCTGATGAGGTCCTTGGAGACGGCGTACCCGACCATGACGGCCAGGACGGCACCTACCGCGAAAAATTTCGTTTTCGGCGTGGCGTCCGGGCATTCGTCCTCGTACATGTTGAACAAGCCCGTTTCGTTGAGCAAATCCGTTCTGTTCGCGTGGTCCGCGAAGAAAGTCTGGTCGATCCGTTTCACGTAGTCGATCAATTCGGGCCAGGTTTTCACCATGTTCGGTATCTCCTTTGAGGGAAAGGGCACCTTCACCAGGGGAGCTAGGTACGAGTAGGCGTAGGCATCCAAAGAGGAAGGAAACTTCCCGCTGAAGTACGGCCGGTCGCTTAGACGCGACGCCAAAGTTGATAAGCAGTCGATCGCTGACATGTTGATGTAAGATTGCATCACTTCGATGCTCTGCATCTTCGGATACAGCGACTCGAGCAGAGCTCTCGCGTACTTCCTGCACTGCCTCGGGTAGATGTAATTGAACGGGGTCGGCAGCGTCTTCGCGCACCAAATCGCCATCAGGTCATCGTAGTTCCTCTGGTCGAGCCACAGCACGTACTCGGCCACCGGGCGCATTTTGTACGTGAGCATGTTGATGAAGGCGTACACTTCGCTGCACTTCCGGTTGCTCAAGCGGTACTCCGCGCAGTAGCCTATCTTCCTGAGGTAGTTGATGATCGCGTCCGACTCGGTGAGCTTCACGTTGCCGTGCCTGAAGATCGGGTACTTCACCTTCAGGGAGCCGTAGGGGTTGCGCCTGTAGAAGATTTCCACCGGGGCGTTGACCATCTTCGCGTAGAGGATCACCTGGAGGCACTCGATGCTGAAGGAGACCAGACCGAAGTCGCCCACCCAGACGAAGAGGTGCATCGGGGATTCGCACGCCATTTTATCGCGGGACCGGCGCGGCGACGTTTAATTTTGAAGGGATGCTCGTTGACGGACCGACGAGAAATGTCAGTGTTGGTGACGTTTCTCTTCTCCACTATTTGACGTTTCTGCTTGGTTTATCCTGCGTATGGTTCACCTCTTTGTTTGAGGTTTAGGGACACGTCTTCATTTAGTATGCGCCACCTTATGCGGGGTATTTTCCACAGATTCTCCAGGGGCACGTCGTCGGGTTCCGATCTGAGAGTGGCCGCCGCTTTCGCACTAGTTTCCGCGCCGAGCTTGCCACAGACCACTCAACATGGCAACATGTCTAACACGTAAAGTCTTTGACCAATGTGTGTCGCCCGTCATGAGATGCGACGCTGATGACTTTAACAAGTCTAACAGCAAGAAAGTGAAGAACAACACAATGCAAAACGGAAAGATCGACTCGGAGTAAGCGGTAAATGCAGTTACCTCAGCTGCGCGTGTGTTGAATTTGCGACGGTTCCACCTAACACGACATACACGCAGTTTCCTCCACCGCGCCACGCCATGTCAAGCGTGTTCAATTTGCGGCGAGTTTCAAAACATTAACGACGTCAGAGGAATGACAGCCCTTGATCAATAAACTGACTGACCAGTGCGTGGGCTGAGAGGTGTAGGGCTCAAGGGTGGAGCGAATAATACCAGAGCGTACATAAATAAAGCCATCAGTGTTCCCGAACCAATCAAACCGCACGGCGTCCGCACGTAACAACATCACAACCGGGAATGATGGATATGTTTACAATCTCCCAAGCAGCCGTTTCATTCGGCATCAACGTCAATTACACTTTAATTAAATTAATCAACGGCGTTTGATATATTTCGTCCACATTGCCGGCAGCAGCGCGTCCATGTCATTCGGATGTTAAGTGAATCGCGCTCCGGGTTGCATAATTAACGGGACCGCACGCGATATTTCATCCTTCCGGCTCACCGTCGCCCGATTATCGGGCCGAAGCTCCGATAATCGGGTTCCGGGAGACGGAGGGGGACATCGGACGGCATCGGGTCGCGGGAAAAAAATGCATAACGCCGTCTCATCAGCGAGTCGCTCTCGACCTGATGGCCAGCCTCTCAATGGGGCCGGTCCCGGTCGAAAGCCGCCGCTGGTTTTGTTTGTACGGCCCGCCTACACTAAAACACAAAACAAATTCATAAATATTCCCTATCTTCCCATCATAACTTGTCAAATAAAGTCCGGAATCCAATTATCCGTGGACAGGTGGAATTGATTGAAAACGCCAATCACACGGGGAATTATGGAGGCCATGCACGAGCTGCGGTCTCCTCTGGACCTGCTCTCGGTTATTAAACGGCCTATTGGGCTGCGGGTCAAGCGCTGATAAGGGCTGCTGGCGGGGGCTTTTGTTCGAATTTCAATGGCCATTCTTTAAAGTGTTAATTGGGTTCGTTGGAAAAACGCCCCCGTGACATCTGCCTGTTAGATGAATAAATCAATAGCCTTAATCCGTCTATTCTTCTAACCGATTATCCGTTTATCCGTGAGCTGTCTACTCGCGTATCAACATATCCGTCTGTATGGGGTACTAGGCTGCTTTCGCACCAAGTCAGTCGCGCGCAGTCTCGCCGGACTCGTAGCCAGGAACGCCTCGTTCATCACGCAAGAGGTTTTCTTAGCTTTCCTTTCCTAGCAGTCAGTAGAACCAATATAAATTGAAATGGAAATAAAAACTATTTCTTTACCTTCCAGTATGGAAAGAAAAAGTATTTCTTTACATTCCAATAGGTAGAAAGAAATATTCTTCATTTCCTTTTCAATAATTAGGAAGAGAAAGTCTTCCCTTGAATTTCCGCAGAAGAAAGAAACATGGTTTGTTAAAATTTCAATAGCTATGCCAAGCAGATTTATTTCTCTCGATCTTGATGGCACAGAGCCATAAACAGCGCACCGTTAATGAGAGCTCATTCCCTGCGCGCACGGGATTTCGACCAACATGTAAGGTCTGAAATAACGCCCTCATTTATTAAAAAAGGACGACTCCAGTGGACCGATGGACCGTCGGGGGGTCCGCAAGGATAAAACTCGACGGGATTTCGTCCGAGTGGCCCCTGCTCTCCACCTTCCTCCCTTCCTCAGTCAATTATTTCGCTCGCTCCTATACCTGACAGCCCAATCAATCTGGATAAAGTTAAGTCATGAAATCACGAGCCGCAATACTCCGAGACGCCGCCGCACAGTTCACTCTCTTTATTAATGGTGATCCTTTCCACTGTTGACGTGCAAATAATACCGCAGAACCGCGAGGATTCCTCTTCCTCAAAACTATAACCATAGACTAAAAATTATATTATCATTTAATTATTAGTATACTCGTCTGTGCTATAACCGAGAAGTCTAGCTGCCTATTAGGCGAATGAAAAAATTTAAAAAACCACTTAAATCTGAAAGGGCGTTCGAGAGAGGGTCAGAAAAATCCAGACTACACCCGATAGTGTTGCCTTATTAAAACAATCAATCTAAACCCGGGAGAGTGTTGTCTTATTGATGGACCGAGACAATTCGAAAAGTCCAGACTACACCCGAAAGACTCCTGCCTTATTGATGAATCAAAACGCCGGCGCCCCGGGGAATTTATTCATTGCGACAATAAACAGAAAACGCCTGCTTTATTTAACAATACGCCGAGTCCGCCCCGAAACTTCCGTTAAATATTTATGGGGAGACATTA
Source organism: Hydrochus callosus (assembly GCA_033557855.1). Lineage (NCBI taxonomy): Eukaryota > Metazoa > Arthropoda > Insecta > Coleoptera > Hydrochidae > Hydrochus > Hydrochus callosus. The sequence goes on along the minus strand of JAUIMY010000260.1, from coordinate 25,650 downwards.
GGGATGCACCCTCCGCGACATGATACTACCCGCCGCACCTACGACACCCATTTTCCAACCCCTAAACTTGGCGGTATAGAGCCAAGTTAACTTCGGGCGCATTCGAATGTCGCCCGTTTAATGTTTCTTCCGTCCTATTAATAATGAAGGGAGCCTGCCTAATAACCTTTGAAGTCAAATTACCGCCCTGGAACTTCACCTTGCAATGGTAATAATAAATGGTGCGTGCCACTCTCGCGTCTGAACTCCGGCGAATGTAATTCAGCTCGGGAAGTTTGGGCGATAACTTGTCCTTTGTGGTTTGCTGTTCCGTTTTTTCTTGGAGAAATTAACTTATTAGGGTTTGTTGGATTATGGCCGACGGAATAGTCTCCGCGATCTTCCGCGGACAGCTTTATATCTTTCGACTCAGTTTTCATATACCTCATTGAGATGAGCATCCCATAGACAAGTACGACTCTCCTCTGAGATGTGGCCAAATTTCGTGGAAGCCTTCCCCATTAAACTCCTAAATTACCCTGTTAAAACAAACTATCATACAGACGTTAACCATTTGGTAGTAAACCCGTGTAACCGCAAGCATTTAGTTCGAATTCCTCAACACCCGACCATTTAGTCGAAATTCCTTGAGCGTCCACCATCCAGTCGGAATTTCTTCAACCTCGACCATTTAGTCCGAATTCCTCAAACCTCAGCCATTTAGTCGAGCCTAAGCCTCAACTCTCTAGTCCAAACGCTTGAGAATTTAACAATTTAGTCGTAATTCCCTACAACATCAACTATAGTTGTGTAAAATGTTTCGAGTGGACATATCCACTCGAAACATTTTACACAACCTACGTCTCTTTCATCTCGCCGCTCCTAGCAATTAAAACCGCCGACGACAAATCCATCCTTAATTAATAAATCCAAGCTCGCCGTGAGATAACGCAATTAGCGTTTAATACCTTCCCGCGCGATAAATCCCCGTTTAAAGCCAGCCGTGAGTGCGTTCTTATCTCCAAACACGGGTGTATCACCACGGCCGCAACTACCGGCGTTTTGTTAACCGGCGAATTTACAGGTTGTTTATCAGCGCAAGAAGTGGACTTTACGAGTCGGAGAGCAGCGCCGGCCGTAATCGTTAATGGGGGGGAACAGTGAAAATTGCCGAAAGGAGGGCCGCGAGGCGGCGGGGGGGCCGGAGCCGTTTGGTCCAAGTGTGCAATTTAAAAGTGCATTAAAAATGGGAAGTTTTTATTGGGCCGTAAAGATAAATTAGGTAACTTCTCGGTTATGGTGTTTAAGTTTCATACTCACTCCGCAATTATTTTGACTCCTTCGGATAATCGCGGACCTTTGAATATATAAAAGTTGGAATTTACGGCGATCGGCGCAAGCTTAACGGGCATGGGAATGGCGGAGGGAAATTCCTAGTAATTATTCCGTCGGGTTTACGAGGCGGAAAGTTTTCCAAGTTCTGGCATATAATCAAAAATGAAACAGGCGCATAGTTTACTAAATAACTGAACGTTCAGTTGGATTGATGGTTTATGAGGGAAATGGGCACGAAACTCATATGAGCTTAAGCTTTGCTTTATCGAGTGCGCACAATCCTAATTTTAGAAAATAGTTGCCTTCATTGAAGTGCGCTTATCGCAACTGCGCAAACTCTTGATGACCAAACAATTTCCTGATCTTTGCTGGAACAGTCTTATTATTATTAAACCCTTCAAAATATTTTTTTATAAGTCTTCACATGTGTTAAATTTTACATCTGCTGCTAAGTATCCTGGAAAATACCAGCATATTCCTGGGGAAATGCCCAAGCACAAACGTCAGAAAATTCTTCCAGCAAAAGACCGTCGCTTGCAATCATATACAAGGGAAGTAGAGCACAGCTCCCAACTGCCGTATTTTACTTTAAAATTTAAGCAAGGAAATAAAGCGAAAACTAGGCACTAAATAATGTACGCAGACCTCCCGCTTCGCCCCTTAACATGCACCGACGTGTCTTACACCCGAGACTTTTCCGTTTTATTTCGGATGGGGCCCTTTGTTCCAGAGCCCGCGACGTAAAAGTTTACTTACCCCCCCCAAGAAGGCATAAAGCGGTGGCGAAGCTGCGCCAGGGGGGGGGAGGAGGGAAAAATGCCTTCTAATTACCAGATAAGATAACCGGAAAATGGAGCTCGCGGATGGTCGGGGGTGCTGCTAAATGTTGCCTCTTCGTCTTTGTCTCTGCATGTTTATATCTTTTATCTCGGACCGTTTGTTTACGTCTGGCATTTTTAATTCAGCACTTAAGAGGCCTTATTTCAAAAAGCTCCCGCCCTCGAACAACGCCATCCCCAAACACTCACACCTTCCTCCCCTGGATACACTTCATCCCCGGGCACTCCCCTCTGCAAATCCCCAAACACTCTTCATCCTTGTGTACACAACTTTTCCGGACACCCTTAGTCGTGAACCCCCCTTTTCTGGGTACGTTTATTCGTAAAAACCCTTTTCTGGGCACCCTTATTCGTGAACCTCCCCTTTTCTGGACAACCCATCCCTGGATACCTTCTCAGGACGGTGCCATTCTTTCACACCCCCAACCCCAGCATATCGCCCACCCTCGCAGAATTATGTTAATTATTTAAACGCGGGGGTTGGTGTCCATTTTTATTTTAGCGCCCGCTTTGTGCGAGGTAACTGTGGAAATGCTGGGGTGGAGATTCATTCAGTGGTTTAATTCCCCTGCAAGTTCCTTCCTTATCTTTTTGAATGTTTTACGTTCCTATTGTATTCCCTCTGGTGAAAATTACTTCTCTATTCAGTTGCCGTTGTTTTTCCTACACAATTACGTATTATAAGTACTTCCCAGCCATTGGTAAGCAATGGAGGAAAACCATGCATTAACAATTTAGGATATTCTCAAATTTGATGGTACCCAGTTTTTCCATGCCCGAGTTAATTACAACAGTGCAACTGTTCTTCTTCGTTCAACCCCTCTTCTCCCGCCCTTCCCCATCCAACAGCGAAAGTTATCTAATTATAGCTTCTGAACGCTTCTTGTACACATACTGTAACATCTGATAAGGTTATGACTTATTAACAGCAGCGAAGTGGTTATTGTTGTGCCTCCAGTCCATTGCACGTTAGTTGGCAGCCTAAGATCAAGGACAATGCATGGCCGATAACTGTTTTATACGGCCGAGCACCCAACAGCGTATATTCCGCTCGGTCATTGTTCTGTCTGTGCTCTCCCTCATTTATCATCATCGCTCGGCCTATACTCCGCTTGTTTATTCGCCGAGCCATCTAACGGGGGAGTATTAGCACTCCAAATCTGCCCCTTTGTCTGGTGGAGTGGGTGTGGGAAACAAGACTGAGGCCCTTGGGGAGGAGGGGTGGCGGTAATTGTGTTATTCCACCTCTTCATCGTCCACCGCGAATTTGTTGGGACCTCCAGAATCGATTCAATCGTGACCTGATTAACGGCACGTTAATTGTGACCTATTTTGGACTTGGGTACTTCACAGAAGCAAATATTGTACAATATGACCTTTTTACTACATTGTTCGAATTAAGTCATAATCATCGTTTTATCATATTCTGGGTTGTAATTCTCGTAATGCGCAATAAAGCCTCAATTAGAGCTTGAGATGGATTGGACAAACCATGTATAAGCGCATAGGTTCATCGATTATGCGGCGACCGAGAGCGTTGTAAACAACCTCACGCCGCGCGCCGCGCCGAGCCGAGACGCTTCAATAGCAGATAGATACCTAACGAAGAGATGATCGAATAGGAGGATTGTCGGGCGAATGAACGGTAGAGCGAAAGGACTATCGAACGAATGGATAAAGGTAAGTTTGGACGAACGAAAACTGAAGTACCTACCGATGAGTATAGCTTGACGGAAAGTCTAACTAACATGCCTCATAGGGCGGACGCGACGCCATAAAACTCCTCCCGGAGCAGATGGGGAAAACAATTCCCGCGAACACTGCAACCCCGGGGGCGCCTCTTCGCAATTTAAATTCCTCAATCCAAAGATGCATCTCCTCCGGAGGATTAATGCCGCGATAAAAGTCCGAGTGCGCGAGGGGCCCCCAGCGACTCGCTATTTTTGCGGCTGGGCTGGTCGAATCGCTTACTCCACCGGGCGATATAACGAATGGCACCTCTTCTCGCATACATAATCCGGTAATAAGGCTTAATAATTCAAAGCGGACCTATGCGCGACGAGGCAGTAAGTTTTATATCGCGGAGGAACCCAATTAACATAAAACAAGGCCCGTTCCGTTCACGGGGCGGGGGGGTGGGCGGTTCGCTGCCAATAAAATTAATTCCATTCAATTTGCGGCGGCCAGCGGGGAAAAAATTAATCTCGCCCTATCCGCGATTAAAACAAACGTGCGATCAGATATTGCGGTTATTAATGAGCTGGTGCATCCTTGCGGGTCTAGGGGCTTGCATTTCTCGGGGGGTGTGGGAATTCAAAGCTTTGAGTGGATGCGGGAGTTTCAACGTCTTGCAGGGTGTAGGGATTCAAGTCGCTTGGTGGGTGTAATTATTCAAGTCTCTTGGTGGGTTTGATTATTCAAGTCTTTTGGTAGGTGTAATTGTTCAAGTCTCTTGGTGGGTGTAATGATTCAAGTCTTTCAGTGGGTGGATTCATTCAGGTCTCTTGGTGGGTGCAGGCGAGTTCGGGGTTCAAATCTCTCGAACGATCTAGAGGGGAATAATTAAATGCTGGGCGGGTGCAGGGCTCGTGAAATCCGAAGAGACTCCATCTGGGAGTTTTATTATTTAATAATGTTGTTGGAAGGACTAATTCGCGACCTCTGCTGCGCTCAAGAGTTCACCCTATGGCGCGGAAGGGAGGGCGTTGCGCTGGTAAAAGGGATTTGATTAGGTTTCTGGAGGGCTGGAGGCGGGGGGCGATTTTATCTGCAAGTTTAGGGATTCGAGTGCAGCACTTCATCCTTTTAAACTCCAAACATCCCTTCTAGTTGCTAAATGGATAAAAGGGGCGCCCTCCAGGATTTAGATACAACTTGGCTAAATCATCGCAAACTAAGATTACACCCTTAGCACTCCATCCAAATAATGTGGGAGATACATAGAAATTGTTGGGAGAATTGTTGCATTCAAGTTATATCTGATAACATTGGGTACACTGTTACAAGTGACTAGTAACCCCCTGATCTTCAAATTTCTTCAGGACATTTCTACATAAAAATATATACATAAATATAAATATAAATAAATAATCATAAATAGATATAAATATAAATAAATATGAAAATAATAAAACAAAAAGAATCGTTTTTTGCAGCATGAAAATGCGCATTAGGTTTTCATCGTACAGTATTTACTGAAAGTCCAATGAAATAATGCTGCGACACTAATAAAAATACTGAAATATTCCCTACTATACCACAATGTAGGTAAATTAGAATCAAACATGCGATACCTCCCACGAAAAAAAAAGAATTTCACCGTTAATAAAGTGCTGTGCAAGAAAAACGGAGGGTATCCATTAAATTGCGGGAAACGACCACTTCTCCATGCGTCCACCTCCCACTGTACACCGGGTTCTGGGACATTGTCCTTATAATTTAACAGGAATTACAATCCTTAATGAACGGTTCAGGCATTGATTCTATGTCATAATGCGCCCTTGGAATGTGAAACCCGAGCTTTTATTACGGTGCCGCATACGGAATCAATGGTGACTCACGTAACTGCTACAGGGGGGGGTTATGGCCGAATAGGGGTTGCTACAATAGAGCAATTTCGCGGAGATCCTCGGCCGGATAAATTCGTTTATTCTCGTACCGGAAATGCGCGGTTTACTTCTGCGAGAATTGAACCCGCAACGCGAAAAAAGCACAAGGCGTCCGCAATGGCCGGCAATAATTCAGGTGCGCATTAAAACGGCACGTCTCGAGCTGCGGAACTGATTTTATTATCCTGCGAGGTCTCCGCGCGAGCTCAAGGTAATGAGAGAACGGGAAATACTACCTATTATTCTGACTTAATGTGTAATTCGCCTGGAAAAGGGGGGACGCGAAGAAGGGGAAAAACCCGTAGCCATATTTCGGGCTAATTGAACCCCTGTAAGGTACTCGTAATAACTTTGCGAAATTGAAGAGATAACTCAAAAAATCCCCCCCCCCTCGTCCTCCGAAGGCTCTGCGTAGGCTGGGAAGTTTAATCCTTGAACCCTCCACGTTTTTCCTCCTAGTGCGCGCACCCCCAGATTTTTTATTTCCACCACCCCGCCTAATTCATTCCGCGCCATCCGCGTCTTCATTCCTACCTTCAAGCCCGAGAACCCCCATGGATCAACATACGAATTTTTCTATGGAAAACGTTCCATGGATTCGATTGAACAGTTTGGTGCGTTAATTTCATTAACGTCAAAATAAATATGGATTCGAATAAAATTGAAGCGCCGGAACAAACGCTACTAAATTGGATTCCAATCAACTGCGAGGATAACCAAACAACCATCACGTAATAAAATAAATAAATTACGGTTGAACAATGGTGCCGCGCTCATTTTTATTCTGTCAGCGGCAGAGATGCGTTTTGATATATTTCGGAATCAACTGCGAAGCTGCGTCGCGATGCGGACGTAATTGGACGTAATGCACTATATTTTAATGCTATTTCAATTACACCCGGAACCGGCATGATTCGATATTAGAGATTAAATACTGTATAGTGTAGGAGATGAAATTCCACAATATGACGTGATTATGTTGGTAATTCAATGGGAGGTTTCATTGCAATTTGTCGGGTTTCCTCTGTTGAATCCGTTTAAATTTTGCAGGTCTGCCGTTTCATTTTCAGCCGAATGAAACGAGTTTTATAGTTGGATTTCATTTTAATTCAGCGAATATACAAGGTGATTTCTTATGGGGGAAGTTACATAACCAACATCTTCCCTGTTGACACCGTCAATGCTGATTATACATATTAGAGTTGTGAATAATTTGGTCGAATTGAATGTATTAGAAAATCACCCTGTATATCAAAGCTCGTTCAAATCGAGGAGTATCACACAAAACTGCCTGGGAAATCCAAAATCCCATTGGCCCAACTCCCCCTAACAAAAAGAAACTGACAGTGAGAAAGTGGGGAGCCTGGCAGAGAATCGGGAGGAATGGGCCGGGAATAAAGAACGGCGGAAGGAGGACGGCTGATTGGTGCATCGGGTCTCCCAGAGCTCGTACATAAAATGGCGAAAGGTGTAATGGGTTTACTAGTGCTCTTCATTACCAGCTAACCTGGAAGGTGCCTCGTGAATTATGTGCAGGAAAATAATTCCCGCGGGGGTGCTTTGCACTTCCGGCCCGCCCCCGAATCACCCCGGCACGTTCGAAGGGTTAATTATACTGCGAAATTTCTTCAAGAACTGCAATTTGTTACGCTGGACTGGACCTGCGTCCCAACTACTTCCGATTCGATGGATAATTTCGATCGTATGACGGTATGATTTATTCAGAAGTAGCGTTACCACAGAATACGAAAAAGTAATATCGCATTCGGTATAAATAAACCAAGTTTATTTCTTTTTTTGTTATTCCTAAATATGTATTTGTATTGTTTGTATTTGTACAGTCATGTTAATTTGATTTTAAGCGACAGGGTGAGAGTATCGACCCTCAGGTCAGGAATATTCAAAAAAATATTTCCATTTTCACTTCCAGACCCCCCCAAGCTTCATTATGCACCCTTCACTTTGTCCTTGCTTAGAAATAATCCGGTTTGAGTAACTTTCGCCCATCTCAACCCTCCCGATATCATTTCGCCCCGCCACCCTTGAGCCGCGATGTTATCTAAAGAGGACTCCTCCGGATCCCCGAGATTCCTAATTAAAAAAACTGACTCTTCTGGTTAATCCGAGCTTCGGGGGGTCGGACCGTCGAGACGCGCACCCCCCGGGCAACATTTGACGGTGATGTTTAATTAGGATTTTTCTTATTAGACGCGGGCATTGAACGCCGCAAATTGGAAAACGCTAGGCAAATTGGGCGCCCCTCCCTGCGCCCTTAGAAGTATATTCTCAAAGCCTACACTAACCCCCGCACCCCCAGCCTCTAAAAATGAACCAAAGCGGGTCTTTTTCCACGAGGGAAAACTGTGAGGGTGTTTAGTTTCCGTTTCAATTACGGAACCCGTACGCCGGAAGAAGAGGAATGGGCGGTGGAGAGATAATAGTGTGGTGATTGTCGCGAGGATTACGAAGGATAAACCGGGATTATCGCGCCCCAATGTGACGTCATCGCCAGATTTAACTCTTTCGCGCGCCTGGATTGGTCACGTATGCGCATTCGTCTTCACTAGGAAATTTTCAGCGAGAGTGGCGACTCATTCGGTATTGTTTGGGGTTGGCAACTCTTTCAGGCGCAAATACAAGATTCACCCTCAGTGGTTTTAGAAATCGACCATCAGGAATTATTTAAATTCAACTTTAAATTAACTTACAATTGTAAAACCAGGCTCCCAACCAATATAACAACCGTTTTAAGACAGTAAAAAGCTAGGCGCATTCAATATCCTAATCAAATGTCCCCTAACCGTTTTAAAACAGTAAGAAAGCTCGACAGATCCAATACATGCAATTCTGAATATAAAAATCCTTGCATTGTTAATAGAATGGAACTGTTACGATGACATGAAATGTGACAGTTAAAATGAAACGAATTTGATGAAATAATGGAAATGGAACTTAAATTGGTATGACAGAATTAAATGGGTGGCTCATGTACACTAGGGTAGATTTTACTGTTTTGGTGCACCGCCGCGTCGCACTAAAAATGTTTGCGGTCACCGCAATAAAAAAAAATCCAAAGCTCCTGAATATAATAACGCAGGGACAAGAGCATCCGGAGTGGCCGGCTTTTATTTATAGGCGACCCATAATCCAATTTGTGATCCCGTGATATATAATGGCGTATGTTTTATGCAGGTTGGGGGAGTGGGAGGCGCGCGCGCTCTCGCATTAATTTATTGTTTTTTACCGAATGCACGTTCGTTTTGTTTGAACTTTATAGTTCCGATTTACGAGCCCGCGAGGCGCCACTATTCTCTGTTTTCACGTTTATTAACCCGGATGTCCGGGGTGCGGTGGGGGGGGGGAGATGGGGGTTGTTTGCTAAAAATGCGGAAATTTTAATTGGAACCTGTACGTTCACACCGGAAACCAGAATAATCCGGACAGATAAATTTGAGGAGAAAATATTTCGAATTAATGTGGTGGTTAGGTGGATCCAACTTCTGACCACATCTAAAGCTAACCTAAACCTGGACCCTTTTTATGATTTGATTGATAATTAAACTTCCGTTTAGATACCAAGGATACTAGTTTTTTCTTGGTGAAAAATAAACTCATGTAAAGAGTGTGATGTGGAGAGTATAGAGATGAGAGGTGGTCGTGATCTCGTGCGGAAAAGATAAGATGCAGGTGGCGCAACCTCCATATCTAGACACAATGATAGTCCGTTTGATTCGACATCGTAAATATCTTAATTTATGGACTCATTCGGGATGCATTGCCGCGAGATAGGGATGAATTGGAGACGTGAGTCGGAGACGATGCCCAGCTCTCGCAGTGAATTTACGACTGTTATAAATGCAAAATAGATCTATCTGGAAAAACTATCAAAACATAAGTTCCAATCTTCGGGTAAAGAGCTATCAAACTGATATTAAGCGGTCGTAAAAGGCCGTCGTTAAATTGGAGTTACGATTCACATTAATTCCAATAATACCGAGGAAATACAAACAGTGAGCGACGAGAAAATCATAAACTCGCGAATGCAATCTGGCTGAAGTTTCAAAAACTCGATGTGAATCGTGGAATTGGCAATGAGCGCAAATCACGTGTATTTTGTTGTCCTAGGAAGCGACAACTTTGGAGCTTTTATCCGCTAAAGCTGGGTACACACCTCGCAAACCAACGGACGCCAACAAACGTTAGATCGACGTACTCACTCGTCAAATTCACCGGTTTGTTGGCGTTAGTTTGCCTTGGTTAGCCACAAAGTGTACACCTGGTTAGCCAGGTGTGTAAGCAGCTTAACATTTTTCGTACTGAATTATATTGCGTTGCGAATGAATGGTGTTGTATATATGTAATATTCCTCCAATGAAAGTTAAAAGTATCTAAAGAAATGCACGTTTGGATTGAAGATTATTTCAGCAAGGCAATGGCGATCACGAGATAAAAAAAATGGAAAATTCCCCACCCTAACCGAAGCTATGATGAGAAGAAAAAAACATCATCGTGGAATTTAAAAGGCAACGCAACGGTGGGTAGACCGAGAATGGAATCTTGGCCTTTTTTTACGGCAACCCTCGGGACTCCACTGCATTTTTTATACGGAAGCTCCGGGCTTCGGGATATTTACGCCACCAGCGCCGGACGGCCGACACGGAGTACTCGTAAACTAACCGGGCTAAAATTCCGGAGTCCAGCTGAGCTCAAGCTCACTAAATATTGCTCCACTAAACGCGCGTCCCCCTTAAATCATAAGGGCGAAAAAACAAGGCTCTCGCCCGTGGGCGGCGTCGGAATGGGGATGGAAGAAGGAAGGGGGCGAGAAAAAATGAGCCGGGGGGTAGTTTTTGCATGGCTGCTGCGGATGGGGGAGGCTGAGCGTTCCATTTTAACTATGACACTCGCGATCGCCTGAGCGTGAAATAGAGATTTGCATCCGGATTTTTACTAAATGGTGGTAGTTTCCCGGAAAACAGCCCTCGCTCGCACCCTCGGTGCCGGCGCCTTCGTCTCGCTACCATTTGGTGGCAGTAGTTGGATTTAAATGCGCGAGAATGGTGGTTGAAATCAGCAATTAGGGGTTGGAATCAATCATGAGGTTCTATATTTAGGAGTACTTGGTTTTCGATGTTTGTGTCAATTTCTGCGTACTAGGGGATGAAACTTTTGAACTTCAATTATCATCGAATGTGCTTTACATTATTATCACGGACGTGGCATCTCTCGTTTTCATTTTCGATTGTAATAAACCGTTTTAAATACATGAAAATAAATCACAACAAAATTAATTGATGACAAACGAACCCCAAATAAACAAATATGTACGTTAAAATTGGCATCAATTGTGCGCCGCACCTACATTTTCATTAAGGGTGGGGTCCGTGGAGTTCCTTTCGCCCCAAACATAATTCCACCCACCATCGAGTAGCGGTCCGAGGCGCATTCGAAACACTTCCGAAAAGGAAGAGGGCACCGACGACACTCAAGATTTTTACTGCGCCGTAAATCTACCGGAGTGTATTTTCCTACATTGTGTTTTAGCCCAAGCGGTCGCGGCATGTGGAAGTGCACGTTCCGAATGGTGGAGTGAAGTGGTTTGCTGCCCTCATATACGGACGCCGAATATCTCTCTTCACTTACCTTTGAATTGCAAAGCTGGTCGCTTTATTGCCGGCGTGGCGGCGTTTTTATAGGGGCATGTAATTTTTAGCAGGGAATGTTTTACGCCGCTAGTGGAGTAGCTGCCGGGCGTAGGAAACCCCCATAAGAATTGTCCGTGAGTGATGAGAAAATAGGGCCAACGAAGAACTGTTGGATTTTCTAGGAGAAAGCCCTTGGGGTATGCAGGAAACGTACCGTGGCACTTGGGGAATCTAATGTAGTATTCAAGAAATCTGCTAAATCCTAAAGTCTAATCAGGAAGTCAACAGAGTAGCAGCCACTCTGTTGACACCATAGTTGGATTTGAGTCAGTGCAAAACTAACCAATTCAAGACTGAGGAGCTGAACCTAGAGGTTCGGCCACCATAGAAATTGAAGAACGATCGAGGATGAGGTGATTGGATTGATGAGGTCCTAGGCTGCCAGCTGACGCATTCTTCTCCCAAGGATGCCAACACATCGAGGTGAATTTCCATTTAATAAGCCGTTTGGAGGGAATGGAGTCGGGCCGCGTAAATCACGCCGCCTTCAAAAACTCGTATTCATCCTCTGACCAAAAGGCACTGCTTTACGACGAACAAATTTATTTTTATTGCGGGTGGCTCGTAAAAATTTAATTAGACGCACAAATTGAATACAAAATTATGGAATAAAATAAAATATCCACCGTTAAATTTTATTGGCCGTACCATAAAAAGCACTGGATCCGTTCCATAATTAAGGGTGGGTCGCTCCACCGGTAATTAAAAGTAGCGAGTTCGCTCCGGAGTGGTTGATAGGACCTTGGAGGGCTTCCATTACCCCCCGGCCTCGATACACTTTCGGAGGTTACTTCAGCAAGTTTTACTGTAGGTACCTTTTACTATTTTTACTGTAGGTACCTATTATTATTTTTACTGTAGGTACCTATTACTATAGGACAAACAGCATTTGAGACGTTAATATTCATAAGAGAACTATAAGCCCTAGAATCCCCATTCTAAGGAGGTCCCTTAGAGAAAAATTCAATCCAAGTTCTGATCCTCCCTCGGCTGAAGTTCTCCCTTGTCTATCCTCCCCCTCTTTGTGACTCCCGTTCTGCCAGTTCTAACCCTGAAGCTCGGAAGTTTCAGGACCAGCAAAGCGCCGCCCATCCAACCCCCAGGAGAGCCACGGCGAACGGACGAGGGGAAATCCCAGCAACAATTTCCCGCTCGGTGCACACCCCTTTACAACTTGTAATGCGCCGGTAAAAATTCGCCTAATCAAAACTTGGCGGAGGGGCCGCGTGTGCAGCATCCAGCTAATGGCCTGTAGGGCCACGAAAACTGCGAAATTTTCGCTAATGCAGAAATATGATGCGACGGGCCATGCGAGTGGGGTGCACCATTCGAAGGTGGCCATTAGGAGCTGCTCCCCTGGGTCGCGTGCAAAACGAGGAGGTTGTTTAACTAATGGGGATGTGCTGTCTCCTCTAGGCTAAGCATAATAGCAGCATTCGGGACAGAGGTTTCATCTCTGGAAGGACTGCGATAGCTCATGGTGATTGTGTGTTGAAATTGCACAACAGTCTCCCTTCTGTGCAGCCTACATCTGCATCTATACTCCCAACACCTACATCTCTACTTCAAACACCTACATCTCTACTCCAAACATCTACATCTATACTCCCCACACCTATATCTATACTTCCCACACGTACATCCATATTCCCTACACCAGCACCTATACTATCCCCAAATACAAACACCTATACTTTCCCCAATACAAACCACCTACACTACCTCTCTCACAAACACCTACTCCACCCTCAACACCAACACCCTCACCCCTAACTGCATACGGCCATCCCCGCTGAATTATACATGCAGATGTTTATTTATGGCCGTCCCTTTTGGCGGCGCTGCGGGCTCGCACAATGTCTGCGCCACGTATGTGTACCGACGGGGGTGTGTTTGTTGCAATCTCCGAAGTACTATTACCGCTAAAAGCTTTATTTGACAACACAAAGGGAAAGGCGCCGGTGCAAGGGCGGACGTAAAATTTTAAGGGACGTTTCGGCATCAAAGTTGCATGGCGAATGGGCGACGGGGGAGGGCACTGCGATATTTCGGTTCGGGCGTGAAGTGACACTTTGCCTTTGAAAATAATTCCATGCATGCGTAAAAAGCGCACCGCTATGCTCTCTACAATGCAAGAAGGAAGGAAAAAGAATTACTTGCTAAAGAAACTCAATGTTGAGAAAATAAGTTTGAAATTAAAAATTGTGGCCATGCGTTAAATTTTATCGAAAACGTTCTTACGAATACCTCCCCATACCCGTCCCGAGCACATGTGCACTTCTCCTACGCACCGTAGTGTCTCGTCCCAATCGTAAATTGCGAGTAATCGCGTCGTATGTGGTAGAATAAATGTAAGGACCGTCCGACCTCAATATTAGCGTGGACATTCCCCATCGCTGCCCCAGACATAACATACCGAACCGGCGCATTCCGGCCATTGCGGAGGGTGAGAGCCGGATTCTTCCCGAATAATTGAGTTAAACCCGGACCACCCTGGAGTGGCGATGAGATGCAGGCGTCCGCATGTCGGAGATTGTGATGCAAATTTTTCCTATTACTCTTTAGACGACGAGTTGGAGAACAAAGCGACGGATCCTGGACCTGCGACTTCAGATCGCAAAGTTGGGAATTTCTCAACGAAGATCAAAATGCCCGCTAAAGACTTCGACCACAATGCTACAGTTCTGCACTCTAGACCATAATGGGCCAATAGGCGCAACGTATTAAGCAACGCAGCCTGCCGATTGGTCGGTTCTAGTGCAGTGCAGTGTCCGTAGACGGCTCGGGTCGCCCTTACGAGATCAGTCGGGGAATCCCCCAAAATTGACGTGCGAAGGAGACGGCGATAATTGCGTCGACCACAATCAATATGGCATCTGGTAATGAATTTATAGCGTCCCGACATTAAACTCGGGGAATGGCAGGCATTTGGAATAACTATCAAGCTCGGTGTGGGGGGAGAACAATGAATTCCAGATCTAATTCGATCAAAACTTGGCGGATGGAATAAGAATGAGCTATTGCCGCCGTATTTACACAATACAAAACTTGCTGATTGTGCCAGTCGCTTCGCGAATTTCAATGGGGGTTTGATGGTGGGAAAATGGCCTATTTTGGAGAATTGCGTCCAACTTGGAGGTGCAGTGTTTCTTTTGACGAACGGGTCCGTTGCTGATGATTCAAGCTAGTTTTATATTTATACTCTTCAAAACGAAGTTTTCATTTATTAGGAGTATTTATTATTAGAGGTGGTATTCCAATACTCTTCAAAACGAAATTTTTAACCAGGAATTATTGTAGTGATTAATAGTGAAATGCACTCTGAAAGAGCGAAGAATCCACTGATGTTAGTGTACGCGAACTGGAAATTGCGATGAATGTGGAAGAGGCATAAACTCCTCCAGTAACCCGAATGTTCGTCGGCGCGTGAACACGACCAAAGGGCGGAAAATTCCTGGGCCCGTGCATCCATGTGTCTTTGTATGTAAATACCTCTATTATATCTCCGGATAATAAGAAAAGGCTTGCTCCCTTTGATCTCGATAATATCATTTTCCTCTCCTACAGGAGATGGGCTACGCTCGGGGGGATACTTGCTTAAACATTACATCTAAAATGGAAATTTTTATATTTCATCCCGGGGCGCAACCCCCACCCCACCCGTCCAATTGATTGTGGACGGAAAGTAAGAGGTCTCTAAAGTGATTTCCATCTGAAATTGCGCCTTTCCGTCGGTAATTACGCCAGCAGGACGCCCTCCTTGTGTTCCAGTTCTGACTGAGCGTGGAAAAAATCAACAGTGAGAAATTTTAATTTTTTTATAAATTTTATATAAAATGTTGCTTCTAAATTGTTTGATTAATTTGTTGTTGTGAATAGTTGACTTATTTGGCTCTATGGACTTGATGGTCGAGATGCCAAAGCTGGCATAAACCGACTGAGCAGTCGTGGATCTAGTCCTTAGGGTCCGACCATCCATGGACTTACACCTACAGACCGGCCCCTTCATCCGCCCAAATGGCAATAGATTATGCATGCGGCTATAATATTGAGGGTAAGGCGAAGCGGGGCGAGGTCAAACATTTGCTCGAATTTGCAATTCAACCCTTTTCGTAGTCTTCCGCGGGAAGGGCGGCGCGTGATATTCATATGCGGGCGTAAAAAACTGTTTTCATAATCACCCATAAAACGGGTCGTTACGATGGATTCCGGGGCAATTCGGAGCGAGTCGGGGCATAAACTTGAAATTTACTGGGGGCCCGGCCTCCGTAAACTTGCTTATTGATGAGCCGCATTTTATCAGCGGCTGGGAAGTTCATCCGGCGCGGAGGAAATTAGGGCCCATTTTCAGTGCTCCTCATTCGAATCGGGTCGCGCATAACTTCACATTCGATATCGTGAGAGCGCGCATCCACTTGTTTCTACAAGCCTTGGCATGTCGCTCGTTTAGCCATTCTGCGCATCCGGACGTCTTTTTCGAGAATACGAGATGGTCTGATTGGAAGACGAATGGATGCGGAGAGTCTTGGGAGGAGAGGGATGAATTGAGCCGTGGAGAATTACGTGAAGTCCCCAGACTACACTACCGATGGTCCTTGGAAGAATAGAATGTGTCGTGAGAAGAAAGGGACACAAAGAGTCGTGGAAAAAAGGAACACACGGATTCGTAGAAAGGAAGGGACGAAAAGATTTGCGGGAAGAAATGAACACAAAGATTCGTGAGAAGAAAGGAACTTAAATATTCGTGGGAAGAAAGAGACACATGGCACATGGTGAGTCGTGGTAAGAAAGGGACACGCATAGTCATGGAAAGAGAGGAAGGACGCCTAGGGTTGTCGAAGGAGAGGGGTGTGTAGAATAGTAGAAAGAGACGGACGTCGAAATTCCTTGGATGAAGGGAACGCGGATGATCACGTGAAGGGAGATGCCAGAGGTTGACGTGCAGGCGGGGGCGGGAAGTTACCGGAAGTTTCCGGCATCCCCGGCGGAATCAAAAGGTAGGTTCCTCCGAATGTGAATATCTTGTACCTATTTTAGTTTATAGCTAAAGTGCGCTCTATATTTTTGATCCCGGGCTATGTTTTATTGGCAAAGCCCGCTCCCATAGGTGCCGTAATTCCGGCGCCTCGACCCCATTCCCAGCAGCGCGGGAGGCGAGCGTTGCGGCGCTGAATTCAACTCCCCTTTAAATATGTATGGGGCTGTTTTATGCCCGGACGGAGAGGAAAACATCACGCTTGCACCTTTATTGGAGGTAATGATTTCAGGTGAATTATTAATTCCGCCGTATGCTCCTCGGAACGCAGTAAATCCTGGCCGGGGGACGTTGCCGCGGAAGACAATCGCGGAAATGGCAGGGGAAAACGTCGAGAGGCCGAACGCTCGGGGGGAAGTCTAATCCCAATAGCGAAAAACCCAAACTTAGCATGATGTGGGACGGTCTACCTCCGAGATCCGGACGTCAGACTGCCGCCGCAGGCCTGTTTGAGTGATTCATTCGCAACCCCCGTCCGACCGCCCCAGATAAATCAGGACGGGCGGAAATCCACCCCCGCGTTTGAATCCTGCGAGCGCATGGAACACACCGGAGGCTCCAATCGCGATTTATTTAGATCGCGTCCGTTTTGGAGCATCGCAAGCTTTCTGAGTTCACGCAGGTTCTGATGGAAAGGTGCATGCGATGTCACTTAATCGAACGTGTGACAAAGCAGTCACGTTTCAGGAACTTGGGTGGAACTGCTATCACAATGGACCGCATGTATTGCATTATCGCACGCCGCATATTGTTCCCGGTAGCTAATTACCGATTTACATTCGTGATTAGCATGAATTATATAATTACCGTGCGCTGAATGACTAATTTGCATTTAGGGGGTGCATCAAGGAGGAGAATTCGATTGCGTTGCCACCCTGACGCACAAACACCACGCCATCGATCGCCCCGACAATAATTAGCTGACGTTAGGTAATAATCAGAACTTCGGTTTTACACTCAAGGTATACTGTAGGGTCACTAATATTTCCAAATAAAATTTCAACTAGAAAGCTCGAACCGTTTTCGAGATACAGTGTTTTAAAATTTAAAAAAAAATGCATAACTGGAAAAAGACAAAGTTTGAGTGTGAGGCTGCTATGTCCGAATGGTTGGGCCTATTTCGACGTGTAATATGTCGTTATGTAGATCTAGTCCCCAAACTGGTTCTGAACTGTCTCCGCGAGCAAAGCTATTCCCTATTGAAAATTACATCACCCCATGGAAACCCGACTGCCGCCAAAAGTGTACGTGTTGTTGCACATGTGAGGAAAGGGCGCGTTAGCAAAAAGGTACCGGACAGTGACATCGGTCCATAAATCGTGGCGCTGTCCGGCAAATGAAATTTACCGCGCGCATAATTAAAACCGAATCACTGCAATCAGCACGACAGGAACCCCCGTCAGCAATTAAAGTGCACGGGGAAAAAAGCGGGGCGCAGCCCGATTATTTTCACAAGTACTTAGCGGCGATTAACATAGAACCTCGCGTGCTCGGATCTGCAGCGAACAATAAAACCGTCGCGTTTATCTCGCAAACTGTCGGCGCAACGGACGTCCCCCCCCCGCGCCGCGGCCCAAAGTCCATTAGAATTACATGAAATCTTAATACCGCGCCCCTTTCCTCACGACGTTCGCCGTTTTCCAGGGCGAAAGGCGGAAGAAAGGACGGCCTAAATCCCCGGCGGCCGTTGACTTCGAGGGGGAGGAGGAGGACGCGAAAATGAGGACGAGCTGCTCATTCATACGAGTGCTCCCGCGCCCGGGATAATTGCGACTTTTTCTCACCAACCTGCGTCTATTTTTTCGTTCTCCGGCTCCCTGGATGCTGCCACGGCGCCGCGCTGCACCGCCAGGAACAAAAGGAGCACAATGGCTCCTCTAGGTGGCGACATGTTCCAGTCCTCGCGCGTACTCACATACACTCAGCGACCTGGAATGGAAAAAGGAAAACGCTGCACTTTCAATATCAAACCGTAAAATATCTTTCAATCACATACAGTGCGCTCATACGGCAATGGCGCGTGAGGAAATAGTGCGCCAAATGGTGGTAACATTTGCAATGGCCAGTTCTAATCAAAAAATCACGAGCTGTGACGACAGTGTCTCAGCAGTCATCACCACAAACAATCCCCATTTGCGGGGGAAATAAGCCTAGCGGAAGCACCGCAAAGGACATATGAAATACGCAAATTCCTCTAATAAGAGATTAATCTAGACGCAGGAATTCCGCTTATCAAGGGCGGTTATGGGTTTCCATCTCTCGCCTAATGACCACTCCGCCCTCTGGATATTCTAACCATATTCCTTCAATTCTGGGCCTTTGAGGAGCAAGCAGCCCGACCCTGCAATTTAGCGGGTACTTTGAGCGCTCGATACTCATCAAATCGGATGTAATTTAATTACGTTTTCCCTCTGTCCGCCCGTCCAGGCTCGCTGGATCGCCGGGTCGGATGGGGGTGAACGGGGAGGAGTATAAGACTCTGTAGGAACGAATTTCTAAATCAAGACTGGTAAAGATAAAAGGATTCGAAAGGTCAGGTAAAGCGAATTAAGGGACTAGTGTTCGGGCTAAGCAAGTGCGATGTCCTAATGATTGAGGAAATGAAAGGTTGCAGGGGCGATAAAATAGGTGGATTAAGGGTATTTTAGGCGAGCGGACGGATTTAACTAGGGGATGAAGGACGAGGCGAACCAGGGGGACGCCGGGCAACCAGGCGACGAGGGAGACAAAAAATCCCCATCCCATCTGCGATACACGTTTTGCAATTCGGGATGATCAAACGCGCGCTGCACGCTGCTAATTATTTATTAATTAAACGGCCGGAATAATTGCCAGGCGGTCCCCGGAAAGCCGCCATTGTGCAGCAGATTGGGAACGAGCGTTGGAAATCCAATTCAAGAAACTATCGGCCCGGCCAAATTGAAAATTCTCCCATTCTTTCCATTCGTCAGTGCAATCGAGTTCGATTAGTCCGAACTGATTAGTATTTCCCCATTTTAATTGTCGCCGTCCAATGTGCCGAATCGTTGGCTGGGATTAGTTCTCCCCGCCCCAATCGTTAAAGAGAATGAGCAGACGGACCTCGATGGTCAATGAAAAGGAGCAAATGTGGAAATGGGCAATGAAAATGTGCCAGTGATCAATGGTTGGAGAAAATGAAAAGTGCTGGAGCTGGTATGTAACAGCGTCATCCTGCCTCCAACAACTCGAGATTTTTCGCGAAAAGCGATACGATATCAGTCGATTGCACGCTACCAACTGACGGGTAAGATAACCGGCGAACATGCACATGCAAATGGCCGGATAATTTCCCTAGCTACAACACATAAACCGGCCGATAAACGCAGGTATTCCGTGGAGCTTTTTCAGCCCCCCTGCGGCAACATTTGCATCTGCGTTTTCTTTTTCTTAATGAGTTAATCGCGCCACGACATTCCCGCTATCGACATGGCAGCCTGTTATTTCTTGTTCACCGAGTTATACCGTCTATCTGAACAAGGAATCGGATTGGAAATCCGGGCGGATTACACGAAAGCCCTACCTCAACTAACGGTCTTGCTTTCCCACGTCTGTTGTTAGGAGAAATCAAGAAATTGAACACTTCGTATGTAAGTACCTACATCAGTTTTACAGGGTAAAAAATGGGGAAATCAAGATTTAATTTTCCGCTTCCCCAAACCATCGCCTCTTTGTTTACATTCCTCATTTCTGTTCGATGATCGTAATTTACTGGCCGAGTTATTCTAGCGAAGTGAATTCGCAAATTGACCGTTCTCGAAGGTGGCCGCCCGCGGAAGTAAACTCCTGGAAGTTATCCTTGAAACAATTTCACACTGTTGATGATACGCCTGATGGAGGTGTGGCGGATTGGCCCGTGAGTCGGGGACGAGAGATGAAGGTCCCCGATAATGCAGCGCTTCATATCACCGAATTAGCGTCCAGAGATGCGTGTCGGGACCTATAATGACTTAATAGAACCTGAGGCCCCAAAGGCCTCACTTAAAACCAGCAATTATGTTCACTCTGAATGACAGGATACTGAGGCTCTCTGTTCGGATCGGCTGTATAAAACGGACGTAATTTACGGTGTGTTCATTGTGCCGGGATCTGGTTTCGTTGGGTCGTTTTGTTCTCTTCCACCTCTCGGCGAGGCTGGTTTTATTTTCTCCATTGCGGCTGATTAACTCAGAATATATCATATCATATCACATCACGAGTGAAAGCAGTTTTTCTCCTAATGTATATGGAAGTCATCAACCAACAATACCATAATTCAACAAACTTTCGACGACACCACGGCAGGGGAATTCTCACACTGTCAGCAGAAATTAATTTTTGCACGCTTCATCACAAACGTTCGCTTTCAATTCGCACAATTTCCCACTTGAAACGCTCGAAAAGCCAAGTGAACTCAGCGGTTTATTTTCACATCTGGCTTGGAATACCCGTAATTGATAAATCCATGTCTTTTTGGGGGAGCGGCGCCCCAAATCGAGCTGTCAGTCCGTAAAGTTTGTAGGC
The DNA here is from genome assembly GCA_033557855.1 of Hydrochus callosus. NCBI lineage: Eukaryota > Metazoa > Arthropoda > Insecta > Coleoptera > Hydrochidae > Hydrochus > Hydrochus callosus. The sequence goes on along the minus strand of JAUIMY010000260.1, from coordinate 4,628 downwards.
AAACTGCGGCTTTCGTTGACAGCTGCACGTGACAGGTACTTTTTGGCGGGGCCAAAACATTCAAAACACGAAGGACGTGTGAGGATACCTACGCGAGGGGAATTCGGAGCCCCGGCTGCAGTACGTTGATAAGCGCTGAGCTGTTGTCGTTTGATTCCAGTGGATTTCGTGAGGCTTTTGGATGGATCCTATAGTGGAAAGAACTCCACAGACTACAAAAGGGTTGATGAGCAATCCAACAGAGTGCCAGCGAAAAAGTTGGAACGATTGTGATATTTTAGTCAGTCCCACGACTGAAGAAATGAATTACAATGTAGAAAAGGAAAAAAAATGTATCGCATTGAGGCACAGAAAGAGAGCAATAAATCCCCAAATGGCGATTGGCTGTGTCCTCTTTCCACCCGGCCAAAGGACAAAATTGATAATCCCCATCTAACATCCGACCCCCCTGAGATGTCAAAACGTCCTCGCATTGGGGTCGTCCGCCCTCCGTGCGGATCACTCGGCCAGAAAGTGGCCAAAGTGAGATTTAAGAATCTTATTGAACCATTAGATAACCTCGTTCGACCTCTCCCCCGGGCTCCGTGCGCCGAGACGCCTTAAGGTCGATAATCGCGGGATAATCGGGACCGGAGGGTCCGGATTAGCGGGATTCCCATTCGATACTGTCATTTATATTCGTTTAGTGGTGGAGGGCTGGCTTGTTTATGCAACGGGGCCTCCTTCCAGCGAGCCCGCTTCCCTACGCGGCCCCGGTCCTTATTTATGGCCGTGAAAAATCGGGATGCGCCAGTAAATAATCGACTGTCATTAGCCGCAATTGTGTTGTTTTGGCGGCAGTTGGCGTCGGGGGGGTTGGAAGAAGGCAGATGTTTCTGAGATTTAAAAAAAGCTTCCCCCATGTTGGATGTACGACCATCAATTTAACGATCTTCAAGTTAAATCACCGATCTTCTAGTTAATTTAACACTACAATTTCTCATGGCAATGATCAGGCCACCTAGGTTCCCATGCCACAGTGAAATATTCAACTCCATTCCTACGTTAATTTTGGGTAAATTGCACCAAAGAAATTTTTTTCATTGTGAACTCGGACAGGAGAGAGTTTACCTTCCCATCACTTCCAAACGTTGAGTACGAACAGACAATGGGCGGAGTACAGTAGCGTGAGTGGCGAACGACCACCGATTAAATTAAAGATAAGGACGTAATTAAGAGAAGAAATGACACATAGACGCCGAGGAAGAGGTGGAGGAACATAGCGCGGAAACGACACAGGAACGCAACGCGGGAACACAAAGAAGGGCAACCACAAAGAACGAAAATTATCAGGCCCGGAGACGGCGGCGGAGCCCCCGAAGTCATTTCCTCCAACAGGAAGTCGGGCTTCATTTATATGAAAATCGCCTAGGCAGAAATTGATAACATATTTTTTGATTTGACGCCAGGACCTGAACTCGACCAGAGAGGGAGGCAGTTATTACGTAGATTTGTCTTCCTCCCTGCTCTCGTTATTTTCCCGCGGGACTGAGTTCTTGGTCAGGGGATCTAGGGACCGGGGGTAGTAGGAAGCGTAACTGGTAGAGACGGGGGTGGAAGAGAACGGGGGGTGGAAGTGAACGGATGGTGGAAGTGAGTGGGGGTGGAAGTGAACGGTGGGGGGAGTGAACGGAAGGTATGAGTAAAAGAGGGTGGAAGGAGCAGAGGATACATAGGGAAGGGGCTAGAGGGCGAAAGAGAGAGGGGACTTTGGCAGAGCGCACTTGATTCCAGACTGACGGCCAGGGGAGCGCTAACGCGATGTGATTGATAGACTTTTCGTATATATCGTAAAAGCCGATCGGTGCAGCGCCAGCGTCGCGGCGCTGGCTTATCCGTAATTGAAAAATACTTTGTGTACAAAAGGAAACCGGAACTCGGGTTTAAAACAGAGCGGGCGGCTCTCCCTACAATGTTACCAACTTTACTCGTGACCTCTGCACGGAATACCACCGTTACTTCCAACCTCCCCACCCCGCCGCCCTCCTATGCACGGTGGAAGGGGATATTAAAATCCGTTCATGCGCTATAATACGATTTTAATAAAATTTTCTTACCTCCGAGCAAGGTTTAAATATTTCACTCCTGGTCGCCCCTTGGGGGAAAATTTCAACCCTTTTTGAGTGTCCTGAATGAAAGTTGATATGTACTGCACAACAATTTGTTTTAATTTTAAAAATTAATAGTGTTATTTGAAAGTATGAAAATGAAAGAAAATGCACACATAACCAATGACCATTTTAATAATCCGGAAACCCGCAACTTCAGCGAGATGCCGGATGTGCATTTCCTCGGACGATAAAGTTACCCCAGTTATCAGAAAGTTGCGTTTAATTTACGCCCCGTCGGAAATTCGCCCGCTGTCGCCGCGGTCGCTTCTTCTTCTCCGCCGTCCGAAAAAGAGGTCCGAGTTCAAGCAGGAGGAGGACCGGTAAAAAGTCTCCCCAGACTACATTCTATATATTACTCTCACAATTTCCGCGTGTCTCTCCGCCCCGACCCGCCGATAGACATTACGATACGACAATCCCAGATATGAAGAAGTCAGATATAAATGCGAAAAGGAAGCGGCGAGATATGGAGCGTAAGATGGATGCGGCGGGTGTTTCCTCGCTATGCAAGGGGCTGCATCGCATGGGGTTTCCCTCTTAGGGGGTTTCTCTGCAAGTGGTGGCACTGCTAGACGAATTACTAGAAGGTGGATATCACAACGTTTAGAGTGTAAATTTTGCCCTCAATTTTTTAAAATTGCCTGATTGCACAAATATTAGTGAAACACGAATGTTCGCGTATGAGTACAGACCATAAAATGAAGAGGAGGAAAATTTCCTCGAATCGAAAGGCGATAAGAAATAGGACAATAACCGGTGGGAACAGACTAGGGATTCAGTTGACGGTGGAAGGTCGAATGAGGTCACGGGGAAACATAGGATGAGTGGAGGGAAGGGAAGGGGGCGATAAAAAATTAACGGCAGGTAAGTCCCGAGCCGAAGAACTGCCCCTTGAGAACACGTGAAAGAGGAGAAGTTTTTTCCCTTAAATACAAGAAGAGTAATCAGGAGATTACTTCAATAATCGCATTTGGGCCAGGCGTATGGACCTTAAATACTCGCGTCCACCGCCCCCCCCCCCCTCTCGCAACTCGGACGTCCATAATACGTTTTGCCCGATAGATATTGGGGGAATTAAGTTATTTCCGCGGATTAGCCGAACTCGTATTTCGCCTCCGAACGTAATATGTGGAACTCGGTAGACGAAGGGTGAAGAGTTGGAGTAAGAATAGGGGCGAGCTGAAGGAAGAGGAGGAGGAGTAAAAACAGGGGCGAGCTGAAGGGAAAAGGTGGAGAGGAAAAAGAGTAGAGGATGAAATTAAAAGGGTTGTGAACATGTCGGATACAATTTCTCCCAATGGAGCTTATTACATTAGGAAGTACAGAACAAATTACCTCCAGTCGCTCACACTTGGAAACTAATACGTGACACCAATTAATCCTCTGCGCTCAGAACGAGATATTTCTTCGGTTGGGATCAATATGGCGGAGGCGCCGGGGAATTAATTCCGGTGCCAACATGTCTTGTTGGTATCGATTTTATATTTTCCACGATTTTTGTTCCACACCACTCAAGCGATTAATTTATCGTAATCATTGATTTATTCCAAGTATTTATCACACGTACTCGTCAAAACGAAGTTTTAAAAGGGTACATGTCTTTATTGTAGACACATATCCAGTCGCGGGTCACACCCACGAATATCCCACGGAAATCTAACCTCGGGATATTGTTTTCGAAACGTAATGGATATTTACCAAACACGGGCACAATTTAATTTACGGCTCATTCGAGATCTAATCATAATGAACGCCACGTAAATTCTATTTTTGCCGGGTAATTCCACCGCAGGGTGTAATAAACCGAGCCCGAAACACAGCGCTCCATTGTTTATTACAATTTTGTGGACCGCCAGATGTAATCTTTTAAGCGAGCCAATTAATCAAAAAGCCTTCCCCTATTAACGAACTCTGCTAATACGTATTTTTTTCAAATAGAATCTCACTTTTTAAATGGTTCGCAATAATTTTTAGTGCATTTTCAAAGGGCTCCATGAGGTGCGAAGCTCTGCGGAAATTTCCTCGAAATTAATTCGATTATAATTAAAACGTGTGCGTCAATTTTCTCTTCCATTACACCAGGCACCGATCGCTAATTGGTCCCGTGTCGCTGTCAGCTAGGAGCCGGACTTTTTTCCTTGTAAAATATTGTACATAAAATTAATTTCGTATTCGGGAAATGGCCGGGCCGGCCCGGCCGGGTCGCATTTTAATTAATAAGGATGCGCCAGTCAGATGCAAAAACCGTGTTTTGTATTTACACGATTTTTGAGGTGATCTATCACGGACACACGTGGCGGTGACGCGACCCTCCCCCCAAACCCCCATGGCCCAGATCACGTGGGGTGGCATTTGCGGGAATATTAATGCGCCACGGCCGCAAAAATGGTCCTTCGGTTGTGATTTAGCGGAGCCATTTGGGAACTGTTGGGCGGCCCTGCATTAATTTTTATTATGCAGCGGTGCATTATTCCGAAT